>BCLF01000006.1:2654166-2673874 GCA_001602275.1 Zoysia japonica | reverse complement strand
ACGGCGCGGCGTGGCCTGGCCGGCGCCGTACAGGTGGCGGGCGCGTCCTGTGGCGTGGGGCGACGGAAGTGAAAGAAAGGGGCGCGCGGGCCGGGCCAGGGGAAGAAGATTGGGAGCAGGCCGGCCCGGTGGTGTGATTTGGCCCGCACGGGGAAATTTGAAATTTTCCCTATTTTGCTAAAGGTTTAAAAATTCCAAACTCCACTAAACAAGCAATTAAACTCCAAAACGAAAAGCGAGAAAACCAGAAAAATCAAACACTTGGCAAGTTCCAATTTTTAAATTTTGAAATTTTCCATTTGCTATATTGCTTTTAGTTTAGTTTCTATTTTGTAAAAAATTTTAAAAAGGCCTAAGAACTAGGTTCAAAGAGCAAAAATTTTAAAACTCCCATCTTTTCTCAGTTTAGGATTTTTGGGATGTGACACTCTGCCCTTCCTCCGGAGGGGCGGAGCCAGCCGGAACAAGCGCCAGGGTTAGCCCCTTGAAGGCGCCAGGGTCTTCACCTTTGTGTTCAGTAATCTTCACTGATTTTACAAGGAATCGACGGGGTCAGTTGACCCCGATGAAAGGCCCTAGCTCCTCCCCTGTTCGCCCGAATGACAATCTTCGCATCAGTCTCCTTCTCCATCCGCTTCTGTGTGTTGCCACGTGGGCCGATGATAAGCCCGATGAAATTGTATCCAGGGTACTCCTTCATTGGGATGTAGAGCTTCTTCTGGAGCTTGGGCGGGCGGTAATCTGCGGGGGGCTTGAAGGCAGGGTTGCGGCGAATGAGCTGCGAGATGATCTCCTGCCTCTCGCGGTTGGGCGCTCCTTGGCGCATTCACGGGTGTTGATGCGGATGCCAAGATTGTCGTAGACGGGCTCGGGTGACGGGATGGAAATTACAGAGGACCCGGGTCCTGCAGAGTCGCATAGGACCCCACCTGCTCCTCCTAGCCACGTGCTTTTCACAATCTCAAAGTAGTTTTTTAATCCAGCTTTTTTTTTGGTCCAGCTCATATTTCACGTGAGAATTTTTATTTTAAATGTTATCTATTTTCTAAAAGTTATGAAAATAATACTAGGAATGGATAAATAGAGCTTGCATTGGTAAATAATTTGAAACATATTTTACATGCAAAAAATATTTAATTTATTGTCGCACGGTGTAAATTCGAAATTCCTTACTTCGAACACTGGAAACGTGAATTAGCCCTCCTCTGAAAAATAGGTATTTTTCCATTTCTTTTTCTTGTAAAATTAAACTAATTTCTATATAATTCATGTGTGATTTTTGTAATATTCTTGCATTCGAACGGAGCGCTTAGTTTTGTTTGCACATCCAGTACTTGATTAACAAAATTTGTGCGACCAATATTCGAAGTAATATAAGTTGTATGTCGGACACTTAAGTCGCATGTTTAATATACGACTTTTTTTTAGTGAATGTTCAACATATGACTTAAGTTTTGTCTAACATCCAACGTATGATTACTCTTATTTCGCATGTTGAAGCTTAAATCACATATTCAACTTATGACATGGTAAAAAAAATTTGTAATTTATCCATTCCTTATATTATTTTCATAATTTTTAGACAAATAGATAATATTTAAAATAAAAATTCTCATGTGAGATATGGGCTGGACAAAAAACAAAAGCAAGATTAAAGAAACTACTTTCAAATTGTGAAAAATACGTGGCTAGAGGGAAGCAGGGTCCTATGCGTTTTCTGAAGGACCCGGGTCCTCTGTAATTTCCTTCCCTGGCGACGGCGAGCTCGCGCCCTCGGGGCAGGCCCGACTGGAGCAGGCGGGAGATCTCTAGGAGGCGCGCGTTGAGGGCGTGCACCTCCAGGTCCATCTCGGCGGCGAAGTCCTTCATGAAGTCCAGAAGCGCGATGGCGGGGCGCGGCTCCTCCTCGGCCCAACGCGACTTGCGCTTCCGCCCCCCGGTCCCGCCCTTGCCGCCGGAGTTGGCCGCGGAATCGTCGTTTGACTGCTCCCAGCGGCGGCGACGGCGGCGGCGGGAGGAGTCCCCGGCGCTTCCATCACCGCCTGCGCCGTCGCCGTTGGGGCGCGGCTCAGAGGAGGACTCCCGCGGGGGCTCGGAGGACTCGGCGAGCGGTGGCGGGTCGGAGGAGGGGTCCCGCGCCGGGGAGCGCGCAAGGGTTTCGGCGGACGCCATGGCTGCGTGGCTGGGCGCGGATCGGCTGACTTAGACCGTTACTACACGGGCCTTGCAGTAAAGCAAATCCACCGTTCATTTCATCCTATGGTTGCCCGGCTTTTGTTCAGTTTCATCGAGATTACAAAGATTTTTACCTGCCCAAGGACTGCAATCAGACCATCGAAATTTTTTTAGTTGCTTGCTGTGTGAGCCTCGTATATATATATGAAATATTGTACCGAATCTTATAATAATAATAGGGTTCTACTACAAATTTATGTAATTTATCTTAAATTCTTCATTGACTTAGTATTTTAGGTATGAACATGAGAATTAATTAAGAAAGAATAAAAAAGTGAAATATATTAAAAACGAGAATGAGAGATACTCCCTCTAATTTAAAAGACTCCAAAACATAACTTTGATTACTATTTTTATAATAATATTTATGAAAAGTGGTATTTGTATATTTTTATGAAAGTATTTTTTACGACAAATCTAATTATATGATTTTTCACATACTAAAATCAATAACTTAAAACTTTTTGACTAAGACAATGTTCAAATTGATTTTTTTTTACCGAAGGGGTAATTAAGATGGATAGTGTCGAGTTCATAAAACCCGGATACCTGCGGCCCCGTCCTGCTCAAAAGGGCCACTCCCGACGCACGACTTTTCCATACAGACATGGCAAGGAGACATAACGACCTGCCACCTCTGAGGTTGTCATTTTTAAAAAAAAATAATTTCATAAAAATATACAAATGCTACTTCATCCGTCCCTTTTTACACGAGAGAATTAAAGAGGATGAAAAAGGTGGGATGTACAAAATAAGAAGGATAGAGATAGAGAAAGATACGTTAAAAATAAAGAAATGTGTATTGGAAAGTGAGGATAATAAGTAAATGAAGAAAATTTATAAACTTTAAGATGACAAGTAATTAATTGAGTACGAAGAGAGTATTTTTTTTATCAAAATTTTTATAAAGTAGTAGTCAAAGCTATATTTTGGAGATCATTTCGTTGTCCCAAACTATTTTTTTTAACCAAAAGTAGTATCTCTCACTCTCATTTTTAGTATATCTCAATTTTTTCATTTCTTTTTAATTCTTATGTCCAGACTCAAAATAATAAGTGAAAGGATAATTTTTTTATGGATTCCATAAATTCATAGTAAAATGCTATTATTATTTAAGGTATAGGTACAATATTTCAAATATATGAGGCTCACCTAGTAAGCATGCAGCAAAAATAAAAGTTTCGATGGCCTGATTGCATTGCTTAGGCAAGTAAAAATCTTTGTAATCTCAGTGGAACCGAGAGACGAAAGCCGAACAGCCATCTGATGGAGTGAACGGTGGATTTGCTTTACTGCAAGGCACGTGCAGTAAACGGGCTAAGTCAGCTGATCCGCGCCCGCGCTGCTGTGGCTGTGGGTGGGGGAGCAGAGAGGCGTCTCGAGAGTCGAGACGATCGACGGGGGCTTTTTTTTCTTTGGGAGAAAAATCGGTGTGTTTTTTGTTTTAAAGAACGGATAGGCGGTTTGTGTTCGAACCGGACCAAACTGGATTGGACCTAAACTACCCTTATCTTACAGGCTGGGTCAAAATATTTTATGGGCTGGATTGCTCTTTCCCGCATCCATTTTCATGCGATCTTTCTTACAGCCCATTAGAGCCAGAGGCATGCATGTGGCCCGTGACTGGGGTAAGGATGCACGACCCATTAGCTTTCTTCTTTCTATTTCTATTTTTTTTCATTCAGGCTCATGTGATTCTACTTTCGAAAAATCATGAGAGAGTAGTAAAATATTATTGAATTACTTTTTGTGGCAAGATATTTACATACTCAACTAGTTTGGGACAAAAAAAATCTTTTGTTACAACATGCTACACTTTCATGGAGCCTTTGGAAAGACCTACTTCATCCAAACCATTTTACAAATCGTTTTTGTCTCGGAACGAGAATTAATAAAAATAGAAAATGTAAGATGTTTTGAGAATGATAGAGATAGCGTGAAGATGTATTGAGAAGAAAAAAAAAGTATTTTGGGAAGTGAGAATAACTTATAATTTGAGAAAACTTGAGGAGTTCAAAATGATTTATAATTTGCAACGAAAAGAGTAGCACCGTAGCACGGACAAGTGTTTACAAAAAAAATTGATTATTTTCACTGTGAATATTTTATCAATTCTTATAGTTCAAATATGTAAACCGTTTATCAAAAACTCAGATTCTTATGGAAATAAGCAAAGCGTTTGAGTGAGGTTGTTGCTTATCTTCACCGGTGAGCCACTTACAAGTGGAAACAAGTAGGGCTAGTAAGATTCGAACCTTTGACATTTATTGGATGGTTTGAGAGGGAATAAAAAAGAAGGTTTCTTTTGAATGTATATTAAAAACGACACATATATTTATGTCTAAAATTTTGTAGAAGGGCCGTTAGCAGTACTAAGTCTGTCGTACCTTTCACCAGTATTTCTTTCTGATTGAACGTACAGTGGCATAGATCATTTCCGGGTGCGCCACTGTGTACAGACAAAACAGGACCTAAACACACTACCTGAAAGGAAGATACTAGCACAAACCTATGATATTCACGGCCACTTGAAACAAAGCTCCAGTGCATGGTAACCCAGGGGAGAAAGAAAATGACGTGTGCTCTCCACATCGATCACCGTTTTCTAAGACCGCAATCTAGGTCATCATCTCCACTCCGATTCTTATCCTTCTTTTTCCTCCATCATTTTCAGTTTTTTTTACAAAGACTCTTTTGATTCCATGTCAAGCGTTGCCAGATACTTCCTCCGTTTTTAAATCGATATCATCGTTAACTTTTAATATCAACTTTGATTATTCATCTTATTTAAAAAATTAGTTCAATTACGTAAAATTTTAAGTTGTGATTCAAATGACTCTAATGATAAATCAAATTATAACAAAATATATGTTATTTATCAAAAAAAATTAATAAAACGAATGATCAAAATTGATGTTAAAAATCAATAACGACATCAATTTAAGAACAAAAAGAGTATATATTATACATATATGATTAATTTGCTGGCCTTTTATGCACCCTAGCTAATCCAGATACACAAGGCTCCAACCACCGGAGATTTTTTCCAACCCATGGGCCACCCGGCCTTGACAAAGCGGGATAAAACAGAAAGGGCCCGGTGCGCGCGCGCCCAAGATGATTAACGCAAGATTGATTCAAGTGCAATCCATCCATCTACCTGCACCAAACTCTCGCAATTATGCAGATTAATGCAATCCACATCGGCCGTGCTTATCCGGGACGCCTGTTGCTGCTGCTGGTGAATCATCTGTAGATATGTTAACGTCGCGAAACTCGGATAAGTATCTCACCAACTATCGCCAAGGGAAACCCGGATGGATGTGGAGACGGACGACCGAGCTGTAAAGCGCGTGCTGACGAGCGAGCATTACATGGCTGCCAGGTCAGCGGACAGCGGACGTCGATATAGCTTTGGAGTTGGCGCTTGACGTCAGGTGTCCTGCGACGGCAACGGGCTGCAGTGTTTGGGAATAGCTTCTCCCAACTCCCGACATCAAACATGCACGGTTAGATCGATCATGAGCAGTAATACATACAGTGCTCGATAGGTATCGAAGTATTTTTATCTTTTTAATTAATTTCAACCATCGATTTTTAAAATTAATATCGAATCTATTATTTTTAGAGTTGATAACAGATCTACTATTTAATATATTTGATTAGTTACTTTCTTATTTTTAATCATCAAATTTAATTAAATAAACAGATGTAATTCTTCAAGTATTATAACATCTTTCTGCATGCAGTTTCTAATTTTGACTTGGTTATGGTGAGGCGTTTAGTTGGCAACGATCGACTTGAAGGAGTCCTTGCAGGCTAGGTTCAGAGTTTCCTGCACCATGTCGACCGCGTTCAGATAAGCTTTGGAAACCGTCTTCGCCGTCTCGCATGTGCCTTCGCTTCCTTCAGATTTCAGACCTTGGATTTGCTCTTGCCTCGTTCGTCCAGCTCCGTGGGCCATATGTGGAGCGTGGGCCCGCACCTGTCTCGTCTCTAGCAGGGCCCAGCGAGTACGCGGCATGTTGGGCCTATCATACCCAACTCTTCTGTTCTTTTTTTTCCTTTTCTTTTATTATTAGGCTTTGTATAGCACAACTTATTTTTAACTTATTTACAGAAATAAATAGAAGTGTCAAACAGCAAACTTATTTCACAACTTATTAGTTCAGCAAATTCTCAAAATAAATAAAAAATAACTTATTTTTCAACTGCTTTCTACCGGCTAAAAAATTAAGCTGAGTTTTTAACGAGTTCCGGCTCTGCCAAATTTCTAAAAGATGATGGCAGCTAATACAGTAGTAGCTTCATTGGCGGGAACACAAAACAGTGACGCTGGTGCGGGTTCCGTGAGGAGAAGGGCGACGAGAGACAGTCAAGGCTGCCAATCTAACCATGAAATTTATAACATGGATTAATTTACATTTGTTACTCTACATCTCTTCGCCAAATTCAGACGGAGCTCAAGATTTACAATTCCTGAATAAGTTTCTAGTTTCGTTCCGCTGTACTGTAATAATTTGGCCGTAATCTCTTTTGAGACTAAGGATGGAATTATTCTTTTTCCATTATCTTAAAGAAGAAAGTCCGTCTGTTTGTACTCTGCTGCAGGCTCTGGAACCCCTCTTCGCCACCTCGCTTGTGCGTTCAGACTAGAATTTGCCTTTGCCTCAGGCCGGCCGTTCGTCGTTCGTCCAGCTCGGTGTGGGCCCGCGCCTGTCTCGTCTCTACCAGGGCCCAGCGAATACGGTGGAGTGTTGGCATGTTGGGCCTTTATCATACCAATTCCTCTTTTCTTTCTCTTTTTCTAGAGATGATGGGCAGATACTGGTAGCTTCTTTGGCGGGAACACAAAACAGAGGCGCTAGCTAGTCCGGGTTCCGTAGGAAGAAGAAAAAGTGGCAGGGAGTCAGGGAGACGACAGAGTCAAAACTGTCAATCTAAGTTGCCTTTGAAAAAAGAATCATGCTATAAATTTATAACATGGATAAAGTTAAATTGTTCCTCCCTCGTCTCAAAATAAATGGTGTTTTTTATTTTTTAAAATTAATATTTGACCATTCATTTTATTTAAAAATTTTATGAAAATTCAAAAATAAACAAGCCAAATTTAAAGTACTCTAATAATGAATCATTTTATAATAAAATAAATAGTTTTTTATAATTTTTTTAAATAAAACGAATGATAAAAAGTATATATTTGAAAATTTAAAAAAACACTTATTTTGGACCAAAGGTGGTAGATTTTAGAGCAGAGTAGGCTTTCCTTTCGTTCATTCCTATAGTTTTTTTTATGAAATTTTAATAAGATTTCTGAGAAATTTTTAACTTACAGACGGGGCCTCAATCTATCATGCCACAAACATGGGAATCATAGTGTAGATCAGAGGACACTAACACGCCAGTGGTTCTAGCCATTGATTTGGAGGAAGTTTTACAAGAGACCGGCGTCTTCGGACACAAGACATTCCAAGATCGGAGGAGAACCGTGCTACCAGAGAGTGGAAGAATGCCATGTGGTCCAGACTTGTCATAGAATGAATGTCCGGCAGTGATCGACGACCCATATGCATGCCTCTGATCTCGAATTCTCGATCCGCATGCACGCACCTGCCCGCGCGGCCAAGTAGCTAGGCCGACGCTTCGGAGGCACGACACGATCCGCGAACGAAACGGGGTCATGTGCGGCCCGGGGAGGGAACAGCGGCAATAGCGTCAAGCAACAAACAACTGCCATCGATCGCCATGCATGCATGCGACGCACCACGCTCACACCCCACCTTAATTCCATCTCACTCCTCACTGATCCCAACCCCGGATTAGTTAATTAATCAGCAAGTTACTAACTAATCAGCTGGGGGTCCTCGCCGGCCGATCGATCGACCGAATTGAGTAGAGAAGACACCAGAGGAACAAGGAATGAGGCGCCGGCTCCGAGGAGATGGAGCGATCGAGCATGTGGCCGGACTATTAAACTAGAGGGAATTTCGGGTAGTTCCAGGAGGGTTCGGTTCGTTCGTCCGGTTAGGGAATTGATCCCGAGGGAATTAGCAGAGAGGACGCACGCGTCTGGTCGAAGCATTTTGAGGAGTAGCTTTCCTTCACTGGCACGTAGAGTGCTCGTCCTCCTTTCCCAGGCCCCAAGACAAAGATCATCAGGAGTAGTTAGCCTACCACGAGTACTATCATAGCTTAACGCTGCTGCAAGTTGCTACTAGGGTTTTACATAGGAGTATATATACTAGTACTTGTTTGTTTGTTTATGCACTGAATGCCAGGGCTGTCCTGTTGCTTGTCGCCCCCGGCCCCGCGGCCGGCCTTGATTTCATGAAACCGTTGTCTTCGTCGATCGCTCGATCGGGTCCCGTACGTCAAAGCTAGGAGTAGCTGCCAGGTGTGGAACGATTCAACGTTCAAAAACGTTTTCAGTTCTTGTGTGCCTGTGCTTAATTTCGGATGGTGACTGGTCACCGGTGCTAGTCTCTGTCTCGGTATTTTTCAACGGAGTTGAATTGAAACGCATGCAATGGGTGTTTGAGCCAGCTTGATAAAGAAAGCGCTGGCGAGGTTGGTTCGACGCGCTTGCTTTTGCCGCCAAAACTTGGATTGGAGGCTGTACGTACCGTTGGACGCGTCGACGGCAAAGGCAAAATTAGCCCCCGAAGTTTCTTATGCGCACGTGCTTGAAAACGAATTGAATTCGATGGTTACTTAGCCTTTGGTGTAAACAATCTGTTAAAAAACAAAGTAGCTTGCCGGAAGGCAATTAAAGCCCCCTAGCTACACCCTGTGCGGTTTCGATAACGTAAACGGGAACATCCGTCAAGATGCATGCATGGATGCCCGTAGAATGTCACCAGCACATACTACGGCCGGCTAGCTTGGACTCGGAGTATATTACTACGGAGTAGAGTATTTTGCAGCAGTTTATGTGCGTGCGTGCGTGCGCACACGGGCTGCGTACCTTTGCGAGCAAGCCAAGTAGTTGCCGATCGATCGAACGCGCGCAACACGAGGCCCCCTCCACTCAAACCTAATAATCAGTATAAAACCTAAGTAAACAAGAACTACTCTCTCGCTCACGTGGCTGCCGGAGCCGGACAGGGCTCCCATCCCTCGCACGCGCGCGGGAGCTAGCCCGCACAAGTGCCGGGCGCCGTAGCCGCTTCGCCTCCGGCCGGCCAGCCAGCCAGCGCGCGGACGGACGCGTGCGCGCCAAGCTAGCCGCCGGCCAGCGCCAGGCGAGTCGTCATCGTCGTATTCTGGCAGCTTCTGCCGCTAGCTAGCTGCGCGCTGGTTTCCTAGGCCTCCGTCGCGATCGCAAGTTGCAGCTTCGCGTTCTGTCTGGTAGCTTGTGTCTTGGACTTTCTCTCCGTGTTGGTTCGTGGTCAGTTCCGGACTTCCAGTTTATTGTAACAACAAGTGTTTTCCGGACTCGATACCTTTCGCGGTGATCATGTACTCGCGCATAGGTGTCTCTCAATCGGGAAATTGATCAGTCAGGACCTGGCGATGGAATGCATAATTAGAGCTGTTCAGCTTTGTCCGGTTCCCCTGCTGCTGATTAAGTCAGAGTTCTGAACCTATTTATTTGGATTTTCAAACGGAACGAATCTAGTCTAAAAGATAGTACTACTACAATATATCCAAATTAAGTCAGGATCGATATCCATATGATTAATTTGACCGTCGTGGCGTACGTCAAAGCAGATTTGACCGCGCTCGCTCGCTGGCGTCGCACGCAACCGCGGCAGCCGGCGTCTTCGTTCGCCGCGCACGTGTTCCAGCGACTACACGCGCACTCCTGATCGATCCATCGTGTTGGAAGAACTGACCAAGAACTCTGTGGCCGACGTCGTCAGTACTCGCATGCATGGAAGCAGCGCGACGTGATGATCCTCCAATGGAGGTCAAACCATGCACGCTACATTCGTGTAGACGGCAACGGTTGAGTTTCCTTGGCCATCATATGCCTTTGTGTACAAGCGTGCAAGCAGTGTGCCGCGCGCAGCCTCGCTCTCATTTGTTTGCAGGCGCCAATGTGCACGTCGTACCAGGCAACACCGTAACAGCAGATGTTTTATGTCAAGCTAGCACAGCTTTGCTGATCAATACCAACCAGGGGCGAAGCAAGGAAATCAAAGAGTCAAATACATTTTCATAAATTTTAAGGAGAACCAAATTTTTTAACAATTATATGAGAAATTTGAGAATCAATAGAGTGATTTAAGGTGCGTTTGATACGGTTCCGATTCTCCGAATGCTTCAGTTTCACTCAAAAACGTTTTTAGTCAGAAACAGAATTACATTAAAAACCGTTTGCAAATTTTAGTGATTCAAATTCAGCAAAGAAAGAAGAATGATTGAAATAGCTAATATACCTTTTTTGTGTTAATAGTAAAAATATCAGGACAACTTTAAAAAAAATTAAGAACTAAAAGAACAACTGTAGGTACAATTGTAGGAACAACTTTGCCGTAAATAGTTCGAAGGTCAGGGGGAGGTTCATGGCAGCTGAAGCGTTTCACTGCTGAACACCTGATGTGCCGATTCACGGACGCAATTCAAAGAACGGAATCATTTCGAGTGGTTTCAAGGCAGAAACGATTCGTTGTTTCATCGTTTGGCGCTGATTTTGCAGATTCGGATGAGAATTGGAACCGTTTCATGTTGCCAAACGTACCCTTAGTGAGTATATAGGGGGCTGAGGCCCTGCCCTGCTAGTTCGCCCCTCGGCTCCGCCCTTCTTAAAATACAACATTTCAATAAATTTGTTAAAAAATTATATATCTTGGTGAAGCCGTGTCAAATGGGGAAGTTTTTCGTTGCAGAAATAATCCATGCATGTATGGAACATGGGACTACATAATAGCGCTTCCTTTGGCTTTAATAGATGGCTTGTTGGCTGTGGTTTCTTCCCTTTTCCATGGGACCCCGCCAAAGCTAGTGCTAATCGTACGGAAGACAGCTAGCGGAGGAGGGTTGCTTGCGGAGGTAACCTCGTCGTTGATCCGCCGGCCGGCCAGCCATCTTAATTCGCTACACATGCATTCTGCCTGCCCTTTTCCGTATGCTTCGCGTACCTGCATAGTCAGATATTACATGTTGCGTCAGGGGTCCCTGATTATACTATGATTAGACACGCTGGTTATCAATGGCGGAGCCAAGACGGCTTTGCGCCTGGGGATAAGACTATGAAGGTGCTAAAACAGTAAAGATTTAGTGAAACTTATGTATATTCATCTAATTAATATTTACTTATTTTTAACAAATAAAATAATATAGCGGCAGCGTCGGCCGTGTCTCTGCCTCTGCGGGTTATGAGCATATAGTTATCTACTACTAGCAGCTATATATCACAATCTTAGTAAACTTATGTTTGAGTATTTTAGGCTGTTTTATTGTAATCGCAACTGTGGCTATTTTTTTTTAAAAAAATCTTGAGGGTACTGTAGTGTAATTTTTTTCATTAAGCCCGCGTGAGTAATTTTATTACAGTATTTCTTTGTTCTTCTAGTGGTGTGATTATTTTGTGGACCGAACTTGATCGCACTTTTTTTTTTCAAATACTAAAATAATAAATGGAATTATGTTTCTCTCGGTGATAACTAGTGCTCCCTTCATTTACAAACTGATGTCACCATTAACTACAAACATTAATTTTGACCATTTATCTTATTAAAAAAATAATTCAAATCTAAAAAATTATGAGTTGTAATAATTCAAATAACTTTAATGATAAATAAAATTATACCAAAATATTTAAATTTATCATATTCGTCAGCAGCGACATCAATTCGAGAACAAGTACTTAGCATAGAGTTGACCTCCGAATTAATAATGTTGCCACTCGTTTGTAAACGAAATGTCACATATTTTACGCTATCAGTAGCAGGAATTCTGAACAATATTTTCCCTGTTAGGGGCCCTGTTTGAAACGCTTAAAAAGAATGATACAGTAAAACAAAGGAGGGGGATCCACAGGAAACTTGCTTGACCAAAACTGGTAGCAGTTCGACCGATCTCTAACCAATTCAAAGCAGATCGATCAACTTGACTTTTCAAGCGAAACAAATCTTCTCCCCCGTTCCTATTTTCAAAATCAAGAGACGGCTAAAGCTAGTTTTCGCGGTATCCAGAGAATAAACCAGCCGGTGGCATGCACGGCTCCCGCTGCAGATCTCCGTGAGAACTGATTGACGTTCCCTTGTGCTGAGAATATCTTATCGTGCGCGCAAATTTATATTCCTAGGACAAATTCCTCAAACCTACCTATCTGCTAGGCTCGTTCAGTGTCATCTGGCTGGCGGCTCATGGATAGATTACTGCTATCGCAAGGTTCTCTGGAATGAACCCGCCGGAGAATATCGTATTAAAAACGGAATGAACTGTGAGCGTTTATGCCTTTTTCATTCAGGTCTGTCCAAACTATGTGCATGTAGTGTAGCCAGTAGCCACCATCTACTTAGGCCCTGTTTGTTTAGATTATAATCTACATAGATTATACAATCTAGATATTATAATCTATAAAAATAAATAACTTATTTGTTAGATTATTTTAATCTCAAGCTTGAATTATTATAATTCAATAAGCTGATCTTTAGATGCTTATTTGAGATTAGTCTTCAAAAGACTCACTACCCTTACTAAATTGAAAATAAGCTAAGTTACCAAACAGACAAATACATATTATAATCTAGATTATAATCTCTACACTATAATCTAAATTATAAAAAATTGAGATTATAATCTAGATCATATAATCTAATGAAAAAACAAACATGGCCTTAATCTAAAGGGCATTTTGCAGTGCAGTCATGGTAAAGCCAAGCAAAGTGTGAACATGATCTTGGGAAGATCGTTATTCTAAACGCTTTAACTTGCATGGAGGGAGGACAGAATAATGCCCAAGTTGCCGGAAGATGCATGCCCTTTGACTCAAAACTACTGCTACTCTACCAACGTGTATCCGAAGAAGAAGCTGGCCAGCGTCCTCCCAGGGCAAGCCAACAAGGCACTCCACTGGAAGGGACCTTTATTAAAAGAAGATAAGTGCGTGCTTGGCATGGTATGGGGGGCTATCTAGGTCCGGGTTGGGTGCATGCGTGCGCGCACACTTGTCCCCTCTCGAAGCAAAGATGGCAGCCTAGCGAACAGCCTTCAACAGTACACCAAAATTCAATTGGATTGAACCGGTCGCCCGCTGAATGGGAGGGAGGGATGACCCAAGTCAATGCGATTTGTTGCTTCAAAGGGGCGACGTATGCAGTGGTTATCTGTTGACATGGTTTTCATTTTAGGCAGAGGTCCAGAGGACCACCTCAAACATAGGTCCCATCCACTTTGCTAGGGTATATAGCGCATAACCAAAAAATAATTTCAGGTTCTCAGCTTGAGCATGCAATGAATGACCACCTTTTTAATTTCTTTATTTGTATTTGATCTCACCAGCACAGAATTTTTGCATAGAATATTTAGTGTAATTGAAACTCGTAATGTTTAATATATGTAGATCCGCGGAATGTAGGAATATCATAGAATCAGTTCTTGTTCCAGCATAATACACAGAAAAATACTCGAGCTCGAATATCGTAATTATGCATAATATTATTTAGCAAAATTAAGCTTCTTAGAAAGACCAACTTAACTATTTTTACTCGTTTTCGCTCTGAATACACGTCAAAGGAAATTCCATTACAGTTATCCATAAGTAGGTTGAGGAATCCACATGGCGCGCCACTATTCGATATATTGGCAGCAAGCTAGAACGATCGAACAATAATTGTACGCAGGAAAAGGAAACTAGTACCACGATTAATTATGAGAAGTTGCTTAATCATCCGGGCAGGCTAGCTAGCTGCTCGGATCCGGCCATCGTCGTGGCGTTTCGCAGCATTGAAGCAAAGTCCGCCGTCACGACAACCGCGGTTGTTGATGCATGCCCCCTTTCGCCAACGCGATCGTTGGCTCGTTGCCATTACCAGCAAGGTCGTTTTGTCATTAATGCCACCCTCATATGTTTCCTCTCAAACTTAGAAACCAATCCAGCAAAAAATTACTCCTATCTTGGTAGGAATCTGAGTTTCTGAATAATTACTGCTAGCAGCAATGGTCAGTCTATGAACATCTATCACTGAGCTATAAACATGGAAACTAATTAATCCATGAGATATATGAGCTCAAAGAAAATACAAAGAACTTCCTACCCAAAAAATAGAAAACATAGATCGAATTATTATAAACCCAGTAAAAGACGAGAGCCAATTTGGCAGAGCTTATCTGAAAATGATTCTATGGAGAAGTGATTTTCTAACGAGAAGTAATTATGTGTCTGAAAGTGATTCTTTTTAATTTTTTAAAAGATAAAAAACTTGGATTAGGTAGAGAATTATTTCACAGAATCGTGAGAAGCTACTTTTTTCAGCTCCAAACCTTTAAATCATTTCAGATAATCACTTCACAGAATCAAATTAAGAGTTACTTTTTTTGAAAACAGTGTTTGACACAGATTTTCTAATTCTGACTGAGAATTAACTCCGTGGAGCTTTACTAAAACGGGCCCAAGTTTCAAATTTCTGAGAAAATCACTAATTAGTGTGTTGTAATTAATCTTTTTTTTTGTCACATGTGGTGATGCTACAGTAGCGTAACCGCAAATTAAAACGGTAACCCAAACAGGTCTGAAACAACGAGGAGAAGAATGCGCGCGTTCTTACCCACAACCAATGAAAGCGAAGCCAGCGCATCTGAACATTTCGTTTGTTCATACAGACGTGTACGGCCGGCCGGGCTGCTGTTGGTGAGTTCGTTCGTTTGCTTTTAAGAAACAAATTATAATTGGAACGTATGATTGCCTTGGGACAGTTCTAGAAAAAGGAGAAGCAAGCTACTCCAGGCTCGACCGGTCGATCGATTGAGCCGCCGCAGCGCGCTGAATTTACAGCCAAGAAACGTCTCTGATGTCTGATGAGTTAGTTCGTGGTGGTCATGCATCGCAGCTGCTGCCTTTCTTTCTTCGCCAATGGGGATCGATGACTCATGACGTGCATGGCTCGATCGAGATCATGTCGTACGAACAGAATGATGGGACGCCGACCTTATCATGGGTATGGGAACTTTTTCGCCGATCTAGAACTTTGGGAAAACAAAATAAGTGCAACGATTACTACTTTTTTTAAGAAACAAAATCCGTTTCATAGAACTAAAATTTAACAAATAATTAAAGTGGATCAAAGCTAGTAAATTTTGGCAATCAAGATTATATAAAAATATTCGGAAAAAAATCAAACAAAATTATTAGCATATGTATGACCAAGAAGCATGATTGGCTGCTAAGGATGTAGAAACCCCTACTTGGGAGAAAGAAAGAGATGTTCTCTTTTCTTCTTTTTTTCACGAAGAGCTGTTGATGTTACACAATGATCCGAAAGTTTCGCCCAGCCACTTCCATAATTATTATGGTCAGTTATTTCTTCAAGTTCTACCCTTAGGGGTAAAACCGAGCAGAAGAAAATGAATTAGAAAAAGTGAGAGCTTGATTAGATTAGGATCAATTTTTATTCATTTTTAAGCTAAAATTTAATAAGAGCCGATTTAGAGTGTGTTTGTTACGGTTTCGATTCTCCAGAGAATCAGAAATGTTTCAATTTTAGTCCAGAAACGTTTCTAGTCTGAAACAGAATCACTTGTGATTCAAATTTAGAAAAGCAAGAAGAATGATTGAAATGACTAATATACTCTTTTTATATTAATAATAAAAATATCAGAACAACTTTAGAAAATTTTGAGAACTAATAAAACAATTTTAGAAAACTTTAAGAACTAATAAAACAACTTTAAAAAAAAACTTTAGGAATAAGTCGGAAAGCACCTACACGAAGAGTTCGATGAGACAAACCTAATGAAAAACTTTAGGAAAATTTAGAAACTTGAGAGAACTTTTTTTTTTAGAATTTCAGAAGATTTTTACGTGGCTAACAGCAAAGTGATTCACGTGTGAAACACTTCGGAGCAGTTTCACTCATCCAAGTTAAATTCTCGAAATATTTCAAGTGATTCAACAGTGAAACGATGCACCGTTTTAGTCGTTTGGCACCGTTTCAAGTGATTCAATAAGAATCTAAAATGTTTCAAGGTGCCAAAGGCACCCTTAATATGTGAAAAGATCCACAGAACAAACCCTTTTATCACCCCTATCTAGACCTGGTCCAAGGCTGTTAACGTTCAGTTAAAATGCAGAAGTGACATAGAAAATAAATTATGTGGCATCTAATCTTAATATTAAAAACTAGTGTTAATATTAATTATTAATGCAAATATATAGATGCTTTATATAGCACCGGTGCCCTCTGCAAAAGTAACTGCCCTAGCTAATGTTCAGTGGCGGGCAGACCTTGTTTTTTGAGTGCCCTCTGCAAACGTAACTGCCATCCTCTCACTTCACCCCTAGTTTTTCCAGTGCCCTCTTCTAATCCACGAATTACCTTTCTCTTCTGTTGCCTTTTCTTGCAAGGACGGTAATTCCTTTATAGTACCCAGACGATTTTTTTATTAACCCTGGCGCGACAGAAATATCATCCTGGCATCAATGGACAATGTTTTTCAAACACTTGACCACGCTTTAGAAGCTGGCGCTTTAACTGGAGTGAACGACCGATTTCTTCATCTGTTGAAAATGACTAATGCACGCATATGGAAGTTTCTTTAACTTGCTTCATACAATAGGTAACTAAGCCGTACTTTGTGGACGACGGCTAATGCATGAGAATAATCACGTGCTTGGAGGGACAAATGTTATTTTCCCCACTTGCTCTGCCGCGCGCGTCGACTGAACTTTAGATGAACGCACATGAAACCAATGGAAATAGTGAAACATGTGTGAAGCAAAAAATTGCAGTTCGGAAGAAAAGTACTACTAGCTCAATTCGCATTTTGATACTTGCAAATGGTACGTGATATAATTAGTTCTTTTATATTCCTTTTTCCTGTCAAATTTGTGGGTATGATATGATAACGTGCAACCTGTGGAAACTCCTACACGATCAATCCCAGCTACACATTTCTTTGATGCACCGGTTACTGTATTCCGCATAGAAATAAACTGTACATACAGTTCTATGCACAGTACTACTTTTTGAATCTGGATAAGGTCAAATTATGTAGTACTGCGCAGCAGAAATTTAAACACTTTTTTTTCACTCGACAGATATCAAGTGATTTTAATAGGCGTAATTGACCAAATTAAGGGCGTTTTCCATTTGCCATTGACCAATGTAATCTCTGAGATAAATGGTTAGCTTTTGAGGCAGCCGTTGGTTAATCAGGAGAGATTAAACCCTTTCCTCCTCTGAAAGCAACACCCACGGCTGGTTAATCAAACCCCACCATTCGGTCCATTTCTCTCTCCCTCACGCATCGCGCCGAAACAAACCATTTCCCTACATCGCTTTATGGAGACGGATCAGGGAGGCGCCACCAAATTAGCCAGCCAAATCTTCAATTGTTAGCAAGATCCCACACCAATCAACGGAGCGATCGAGCAAGGTCTCTCGGTTGCGCCAACCTCGCCATGTTGGTGCGGTGCCACGGCGCCGGAAGGAAACGTCAACAAGGCCAAGGCCTTCCTTCTCATCGTCAAGCAAGATATCCATGTCACAAAACCCAACCCCCTACCTGGCCCCTGCCGCCGCGGCGTGGCACCAAACCGTGCAGGACAAAGGGGACGGACCCCTGGCCCCATCTCGGCCAGTTGACACGCCGGAACCGGCAACGAGATCAAGCAAACAACCCAACGCAACCCGAGCAAGCAAGCAAGGCAGAACAAAGCAAAGCGAAGCGAGGCCCCAAGGATCGATGCAATTTGCAGAGGAGCTTGCAAAAAAAGGCTGCTAAAGATGCAACGCACACTAACCATAATCATCACGTATGGCCCCTGGCCCCTGGCCCCATCGCCACTCTCTGTTTGTGTAGGAGTACTATGTGTTTCTCTAAGAATAGGATTCAAGCAAGGGAACGAAAGGGGCAGAATGAGGAGGAGAAAAGCCGAGGAGAGAGGACCGGAAAAGCTTACTTCCTCCTTCGCTTTTAATTTTTACGATCAATTTTAATTATTTATTTTATTTAAAAAATTTATTTGAATATGTAAAATTTTAAGTTGTGATTCAAATATCTCTAATAATAAATTAAATTATATTAAAATACATAAAATTTATCAAAAAATTTTTAAAAAATAAATAATCAAAATTAAATTTAAAAATCAATAACGACATAAATTAAAAATCAAGAGGGAGTACGAGAGAGTGAAGGCGGTGGGGGGTGTATCAAGAAAGCGAGAGGCTTTGCCACCAAGCGTGCTCCCCCGCCGCAAGCAACCCCCTCCCTCCTGCTCCTCCGGTCAGCGTCCCTGTTGACCGCGCCAGCCCCGTTGCGACGCAACGGAACGGGGAAGGATGCCGCTCCTGCTTTCCTCTTCTCCCTCTCAGCCACGCACGCACGAGTCGACGCCTCGACGGACGACCCTGCCCCTTCCTTCCCTACACTGCTCCACTCCTATATATAACTCCGTTCTCTCCCTCTCTTGGTATTACGGACACCTGCGGGCGGCCACGCACTCTCTTTCGCGCTTCCTCTACCTCCCTGTTTCTCTCTCTCTCTCTCCTCACCAAGGGACGGACTGCAGCTGCTCGGCCGCAAAGAAACGTACGGACGAGGCCATGAGGACGAGGCGCGGCGGATGCTACTCGTGCCACGCGACGGCGGGCGAGGGGCCGAAGATGCACCGCCGGAAGCGGCGCCGGACGGCGGCCCAGGGGTCGCCGGCCGCTGCTGCTGGTGCCGCGGCCGGGTGCGCGGGCCTCGGAGACATGTTTGAGGAGCTGCCTGACGACCTGGTGGTGTCCATACTGGCCGACGTCGCGGCGTCCGCTGGGTCGCCGGCCGACCTCGCCGGCGCCATGCTCACGTACGTGTCCATACTGCTTCGTACCGTTTGTTGCATACGTGGACTGATAAATGTTAGGCGGCGGGATGGCGTTCTGACCGGAGTTCGTTCTGATTTGGATGCAGGTGCAAGCGGTTCAGAGAGCTCGGGCGGAGCAAGCTCGTGCTCGCTAGGGCGTCGGCGCGGTGCCTTGCCGTGCCGGCGAAGGCGTGGTCGGACGACGCGCACCGGTTCCTGCAGCGCTGCGCGGACGCCGGAAACCTCGAAGCGTGCTACCTCCTCGGCATGGTACTATTTGATTCTGATGTACTAGTAATACTAGTAGTAGTAGGGATCGATGTACGCTTTGTGGCTGGGAGCGTCCGTGCTGATCGAGCGCGCTCCCTTCGCAGATCCGGTTCTACTGCCTGGGCAGCCGCGGGTCGGGCGCGGCGCTGATGGCGGCGGCGGCGGTGGGCGGGCACCGCGAGGCGCTGTACTCGCTGGCCGTGATCCAGTTCAACGGCAGCGGCGGCGGCAAGGACGACCGCGACC
>BCLF01000006.1:2606272-2637109 GCA_001602275.1 Zoysia japonica | reverse complement strand
CGCGAAGAGAGGCCCCCGTCTTGTAACATTCTCCTCGAGATAATCCGCTCCCTGGACGTAGGGTATTACACCATCCGGGTGGCCCGAACCAGGTTAAAAATCCCCCTGAGTCCATCCTAGATTAGGCCTTTTCGAATCCGAAGGCACACCTTCCCTCACGACCGTATATTTACTGTGTCGGTGGCCAGAACGCCGACACCAGTTATCGGTCCAAGTGGTTTGAGTAGGACCGAACCTCTGATGCGACTAGCGTTGCGGCCGTAACCCAAGAGTTTGCTGCCGTCAGTACATCTTGGGTTCCTACGGGCCCTTTTTTTAAGCTCTTAGTTCTTGATTTTTATTTATTCGCTCTGATTCTCGATTCTCTTGCAGTGATTTTATAGTTGAAAGTTATTTTCTTTAATTTTCTAAAAATAAACTCAAAAAATCCATTTATAAAATTAAGAGAAGCTACTTTTTTTAACTCTCAACCTCTTAATTCATCACTTTATAAAATCGAAAGGTGCTGGAGCTGTGAGCTTTTTCCAAAAGGCCCTACGTCGTAAAAGTGAGGTAAGATTACGACAGTCTCCGTTTTTTCTTCGAAGATTAGGACAGTTTTCTTTCTCTTTATTGAAAAAGCAGAGCAGTTTCCTGGTGGAAAAAAACAACGGGACTTAAAACAATTGCTCACGGGAACATCGCCATGTGTCTATGGGGCCATCGGTGGTCGAAGCTTCGGGTGATGGTTCAGATGAATGAACCATGCAAGGAACGAATTTCCCTGTAGCGAGTTGGAGACGAAGGGAACACCTGAATGTGTGGTTCTGGGACGGGCCTCCCCTAGTTGCATGCAGCACATGCGGTGCTCTGTACTCCCGTAGCAGGAGTCCACGGCGCCCGTTTCACATAACAACCGCGAAATTTCAGTATTCACGTGGCTTAAAAAGGTCACACCTGCGATGCGATGAAGCCAGGGAACAAGCAGACAGTCGCAAGAGTAGCAAACAGACAGGTTCCAGAAATGAGGCATACATATTTAAAACGAAAGCAAAGATGAGCAGAAATAATGTGAATCCCTTGAAAAAAGGCAGTAGTCTAAACAGACCATCAAGCTTTGCAAAACCAGAATCAAGCAATATTGCTACACCATGTATGCCTTGAGGGCACAGATATTGCTTGATCCTTCCATAGTACTGCTGCTGCTGTAAGACATTGAGGGCACAAATTAAACATCAAAACTCAGTGCTTGCAACTGCAGCAGTCTGAGAAATATTTGCCGGGCAGAAAGCAAAAGCCGGAAACAAGTATTTACAATGCCATGCCAACAAAAATTCACAGCATTTGTAGGTAGTGCGACTCGTACAATAGGGCATACTTTACTATTCAGGCCTCAACATGCTATGATTGTTGGAAAACAACCAATCTCCAAATAAAGGGAAATCACATCATAAATGCTGTACAAGGCGAAGCGATACAAGTGGTCCTTCATTATCGGCCATTCTCAGGAGGAATGGTTGTCTTGCTCACTATGCCTTTGCTAAAATAGTCAGCGATGACAGAAAAACCATCCTTCGAACCCCGCAACTGCCTGAAAAATAGATCATGGTCCCTAGCATTTTGTTCCAGCTTCTGCTTTGCCTCCATAACAGATCTATATTCAGGTGCACATTCTGGGCATTCTTTCTCGTTGTCACCAAGGCAGCGAAGGTGGAATGAGTGCATGCACATGAAATGGACGGCAGGAAGATCAAGGGTAAAAGTGCATGCTGTACACTTGCTGAGTTGAAAAACCTTTGCATTTGTCCTGAGATCTTCTATCTCCCTTTTCATCAGCTCTGTCTCCTCCTGTAAAAATAAGAGTTATTGTTTCATCATATATTCATTATTTCGAACACCAAAGGCTAAGTCTTCATTTGGTCGGGTTCCAGTTTCTCAATGAAATTAGTTCCAAGTGATTCCGTGTAAAAATTGACAATGTTTTACTGAGAAATAGTGTCTGATTTTTGACCA
Organism: Zoysia japonica; assembly: GCA_001602275.1. Lineage (NCBI taxonomy): Eukaryota > Viridiplantae > Streptophyta > Magnoliopsida > Poales > Poaceae > Zoysia > Zoysia japonica. Next base: position 2,635,117 of record BCLF01000006.1, on the reverse strand, counting down.
CTTGGTTTGGTTTCAAAGAAACTAAACAAAATGGAACCTAATTCTTGCTACACAAGTTCCAAATATCTGCTCCAAAATCTTGATGTGTTTTTAGAAAGATTGCACTAAAAATACTCTTACTAAGCAATGGTTGTAACTTGTGCATGTGCTTGTGCCAGGAGACTGCTGATTTTGCCTAACGTTATGCAGGATTGTCAAACTACAGTCATGTTCAATTCACATATTTGATCATATTGTACTGCATAATTAAAGAAAATTCAAGAGCTAATACCAACTCATATAGTTTCGCATAGGGCATGGTAGGGAAAATAGAATGATTAGAAATCAGCAAACTCAAGATATGAAGCCCCATTTTTGTACTGATTAGTGTTGAGGTACATGTCGTAAGTTCATCCCATGTAAAGATACTTAGTTATAAACTTAGGATAGCTGATGAATTCTGTGCTAAGTCCAGTTAAAAATTCTTGCGTATATCAACAGTACAGGGCACATGACGATAGTCGATAGGGGGAAAAAAAATCTGAGAACAAAACTTGAGCTAACACCTTAATAGCAGGTTCAAATAATTTCTTACTGAAACAGACAAACAACAATTTCCAAGTGATATATTAAATATAGCTCTGCATTACCCTTAAATAAAAATTGAGCTTTGCACTTTAAGCAGAGGATATGTTTTTCCCCAAGTTACACTAACACCTTTTTGTAAATACAGTAAAAATTACAGGGAACATTGATTTGAAATAAAATACATGGAAGATTCCACAAATAAATAACAAACCTGATACTTGTCAATAGATTTTCTGTCATCTTCAATTAGCTTTGATTCTTGCTCAAGTTTGCGAGCAATGTAATCCTTGACAACAGAGAGTGTCAAGCATGGGTTTTTCGATAGCGTCTGCAGCACAACAATGGGAGGCACAACATCGTCCTTCTCAATATATGTCAAGACCTCTTTAACTTCTTTAGAGCAATCCTCCCCTAACTCTCCAAAATACTTCAATAGATCACTCCAGAGAGATGGATCCCCTCCTTGAGATAAGTCTCCCAGCTTCTTGCAGCAAGCAATTAAGCCTCCATGATCACCAGCTTGCTTGTAACAACTTATAACTTCTTTGTACAGTTTTAGTTTCTCATATAGAAAGAGCATCCCATCTTTAAATGCATTTGTATTACAAAGAATAAGAGCAAGATCAACATCATATAATGGTTCTTCCATCTCAGGTGGCCAAGCAGATTTGAGCAATGCAAGCCCTTTCCTTCGTCTTTCAGCAATATTCTTTGCCATTTTCGAATCTTCTTTGGCAGTATTTGATTTTTCCCTTGAGCCTAATTTATATGCATTTGCAGTTTCTTTACCTTTAGTTTCTTTGATATTATGATTCTCAAAGCCATTTTCTGGTGAAATAGATGGGAAGCTCAAATCATTCGAGATATAGAGCTCAAGAAGGGTGTTATGAATTTCTGTTTGAGCAGGTGAGTCCTTCACTAATTTGATATAGTTTTCTAGAAACTCCATTAGAAATTTTGGGCTATGCACAAATATATTCACGAAATCCATTGGAGAAGGTATCGTAAGCAAGTGCATGCTGTTTGAACCTCTTCTAGTTGTAGGATCTCCAATAATAGTACAGAGCCTTAATAGTATTTCAACTGTCTCAGCAGGTCTATGTTCCACAAGAATTTTCCCATATTCTTTAACAGTAAGACCTGCTTGATTTGCCTCAAGACCTGATATATATTGCAGTGCCTCATCATATCTACAAAGATCCTCAAGTAAAATCTTCAAATACAACTCATGCCTCCCAGCTTTCTTCGCCACAAACATGGCATGTTCATGGTATCCAGCTGCACGACATACTCTTATAGCAGTTTCCACATCAAACTTAATTTCACCTACCCCATCTTCATCTTTGATGAAATGATTAAGTTTCTCCACATCTTTCAATTTGGTATAGCAGTTCAACAGTAGGGTGGTGTGGTCTTTGGATGCTAACCCTCTATCATGCAACTTCTCCAGATAATTTGTCAGGTTGTAGATACGCTTTGCATCAAGGAACTTTTGAATAACATATGATGGTTCAAGATGGCCAATAGTGTTGATATATTGGGACATTGCCTCATCATACTCCTGTTTCCCATACAGATGGTCACCGTACTTTCTCAGCACTTCAGCAGTTGAAGCAGGATCAGCCTGCTGACTTTGTACAAGATTGATAGCAACTGTGTATAGATTCTTCTTGAAAAGCATATCAAGCTTACTTTCCATGTCTTTCTCTCCAATGCACAGAATCTTTTTGTCACTCATTATGAGAATAATATAACCCCACTCAGTGACCAAGTGCGAAACATCCCCCACAGGCATGTTATGGGCAATCAATCGATTCTTAAGATCATAAACATTAAGAGTATTCCTCTGGGTCCTCTGATCTTCAATAATGCAAATTAAATATCCTCGAAACCAACCTACAAACTTTTTCTCACCATCAAAAGCCCAACAAGGGCCTCTACCATCAACTTCATAGAAATATACAGCTTCAGGTCGACCAATAATCAGATCCTGCTCATTTGAACAAGAAGTACATAAATTGTGAATAAAAAAAGATGAAATCAAAACAGTAAATATAAGAGAACAACAAGGATGTGGCCTGATCACCAGAATAATCACGTGCATGCATAAGAACTTAACCAATTGTCCCCAACTATAAAAGCAGCTGATATTTTCTCAATTTATTGTATAATTTGCTTCATGCACTAAATCCACTAGATCGTCAACTGTAATTGAATGGCAGAGATCTGGCGTACTGATAGTTTCTATTGTATCAGGCTAGTACCCACATATTAAAGCTATAACATACCGCAAGCAGGTTACTAACAACCCACAAAGTTCATTTTACCAAACTGAAACTTCCATCAAACTGCTTTCAAGTTTCTAGTCGACGCGACTGACCATGAAAGTCCTCAATCACAAAACATGACCAACATTTTTATGAACTAAACTCATAGAGCAACACAATCACGAAAATAGCAGATGAACATGTGCAAATTCATTCTTACCATACGGTCACTCATCGCCACGGCATTAGTCTGACAACCAATCTGGTCAAGCGTTTGCCTCCTTGGTGGTTGAACATGCAAGCTGAACAAGGATACAGAGCTAGGAGTTACAGCAAAAAGCTGGTGTGCTTGCCCTTCAACTCGGAAACCAAGACCAGTAATAGGTAAACTAGTGGTTCCATCCAGAACAGCTTCAACTTGCAACTTGAATCGTGTAATACGCTCACGTGCGATGTCACCTTTTATGCAATAAATAAAACCATTGTCCAGCCCAATGGCAATCAACAGTATAGGTGGTGCTTCTTCAAGAACCATAAATGATGTAATCTGCAGAAGTAACAAAAATAAACGAATTATACAAGACCCAGATATTTTTCATAAAAGATCATATCAAATACACTCTATGAGTATCAAAATAAACAATAGAGAAAATACCTTTGCAAGAGGAAACTGATCCGTGAAGACCCGCAAAATTTGGACACAAAAAGGAAGCGCTGTACTCGACCCTTCTTCTTGTATTTTGTCAAGGTCAAAAACCTTCAGACAGATACCAGATGACTGGGAAGAACCCTGATCATCATGTCCAACCGTGACCAGAACATTTTTTTGCTGATCAGATAGAATAAGTTGTTAAGTATGTTGCGGCTGTGGTTGCTTGATAAACACAGGACAAGACGAATCTAAATGTGCAAACAAAAAAATGGCAACTAATAGCAACTGGAAAATCATTATGATCCATGCTATTGGCAAGCCAATCAACCTGAACTTTATTTCTTCTAAGTATAGGACACTGTATAGGTCAAAATAAACTAAATTCTTGAACCTTGAACCGACAACCTCAACTAATTCAACAAGAAACTTGCCAATTTTATAAAGAATTTTCTGTGTTTGGATTATAACTATGCCACAAAGCAACGTTTATCAGCCAAGCTGGGATTGGCATCCATTGCACGAACTTATTTAGCAGGTCAAAAAGGGGGCAAAAATGAATTTCTATCCAGTGCCCCCTAAAACACGGGATCCAGTAGTCGACAGCACTAAATAGTTCTATAACAACAAATAACACCGATAATCCAACCATTCTTCCACATGACCAAGCATCCCGAAGCTTTAGATGCGCTTCCGGAGTCTGCAAATACCTTAAGCTGCTGAAGGAAGAGGACGGAAGAGGCGTAGGCCTGGAAGCCATATGAAAGGCGGAACCCACGGTCGAGGAGCCCGACGGTGCCGTCGTCGCACCCCACTGCGACGCGCCCCCGGCCGCCCGAGCAGCAGGTGACGCGGCCCGCGATCTCGGACGGCACGGCGGGCCCCGCCCCGCCGCGGCCGGCCGCCTTCTCCTCGAAGAATTCGAACTTGCGCCACTGGTACATGTCGACGGGCCGGCGCGAGGCCGCGGATCGGACTCCGGCGCGGCGGAATCGGTCTCGGCAACGGCGGAGGAAGGGGTGGGACAAGCCCCACGGACCCGAAAGCGAGCGGCAGCGCAACGGACTGTGGACACGGGTCCGGACAACTAGTTTCTTCCAACGCCAGCGAGTTTTTTTTTCTTTTTTTTCCTGAGTGATTGGATCAGATCGAAATACACTGCAAAATATTTTTCTTTTAAGTATAGTATGTTGGAATTATGTTAAATACGCAGAAAAATAAACGTTCTCATGTACTCGCTCCGTTAGTAAATTGTTGTTATCATTGCTTTTTAATATCAATTTTAATCATTCATCTTATTAAAAAATTAGTTTAAATATGAAAAATTATAAGTTATATTTCAAACAAAATAAAGTAAATTATAACAAAATATGTTATATTTATCGTTCTTATTTGAATAAGATAAATAGTTAAAATTGATATTAAAAATTATAATCAATCTTCTTAATTTAAGAATGAAGGGAGTAAAATTTTTTAGATCAACCTGATTATGTTCAATCTTCATCATCATATAAAACCTTATGATCCTCACATCTGTACTGTTTACATCTTGTAGCTAGACTGCAGCGATCTACAGCACCGCGTCCATCTCGACCGATCCGTCCTCCCGCTCGGGCGACCGCGGCCGTCGAAGCCCGGCCTTATCCTCTCACCCGCCGCGCGCTGCCCTTCTCGGCCCTTGACTCGCCTGCCCCGGCTCGCTCTCTGGAGGTCACCGTTGACGCCACCGCCACTGCTCTCTCTGTACCCCCATCGTCTTCCTCCTCGTCCGGCTCCCTCGTCGCGCCTCGCCGCGCGCCCGACGCCTAGTTTATTATGTTCTCTCATCACCATATTTAAAAAAATAGAATTTGGATCAATAAGGCCTGCAATAAGGCCTGCTTGGTAGAGATTATATGGCTGCTTTTGCAATTGATTATAGCAATTTATGTTATAATCTCTATTAAATATGTTCATAATCAGTTATAATCTCTCTAGTTTTTTACTATAGCGCTAGGTAAATAGTAGTTTTTAAGTACTATTTTTGGTCTCTCACCACCTATAATCCATATCAGAGTTATTTTGATTTGCATAAATAATTCAAAATACTCTCCGATTTAAAATTATTGACACAGTTGACTTTTAATATTAACTTTGACTATTTGTTTTATTAAAAAATTTGTTCAAATATGTAAAATTTTATTATTATTTGATTTATTATTAGTGGAATTTAAATCACGACTAATAATTTTATACATTCGAACAAAATTTTTGAATAAGAACATTAGTCAAAGTTGATATTAAAAATCAATGATGTCAATAATTTAAAACCAAAAGAAGTCCTATGTATCGTGTTTTTGAATACTCATGATCTCATAGTACCAAACGGGGTTAAGTCGAAACAAAAACAAATCAATGTGTAATCATGAGTAGAATTTGTGTAAGTTGGCTTCATGAACACTAACAGAACAGTCGATTTTTCCCCTGTGCTCTAAACACAGAGGAAAGACCACATCGACACTACCAGAATTCACAGCTATCCTAAATCGATTTCTGTAAGTTGGCTTGATGGACATTATCAGAAAAGTCGAATCCCTAGAGAAGTCGATTTCCCTTCTGACCGCCCTCATTCACACAAGAGTGTAGTTTTATGATAATTTCAACATATACTCTATCTTTCTCCTTTATTTTTTTTTCAAACTTTTTCTTCCTTTCTTAATTAATCGACATGTCTAGACTGTAAAATATCACTCTTTTTTAAGTGAAGGGGAAACTAATTGAGAGAAATATAGGCTACTGCCGGGAAAACATAATCAGAATTCAGGAGTGTATCAGTGGAAGGGATTAACTAAAGTCCTCTGGCACTTTCTCAAAATGAGAGACCGTTTACGAACCATGATTTGAGTTTCCAAAAGCATTTGCCTGACGTGTCCCGGCGCCGTGGAACGCAGACACGCAATTTTTGTTACAGGTGGACGGACAATATATTTTTTGGAACACTCTGACTAGGATGAAAATGAGACGGTAAATTTTAAAACTATTTTTTTTTACTGTTTTTGACTCGACCAAAATTTCGATGGGACAGGAACGAAAATGGAATAAGCGTTTTTTCTGACCGTTTTTGGATTTATCTTTTTTGGTCGGTAATTTCTCGTATTTTTTTTGTTTTATTACACTTGAAATAGAATTAAAACCTAAGATAAAACGATTTTGTCAGTCAAACTCAACCTAAATATGTTTATTTGAAGTTCTGAACCTTAATTCTGTCGATTAGATGAATAACACTCCACATAGTCATAGTCAAATAGCAAGTGATTATGATTTCGTTTCTTATTGCACTGCAATTTATTGTCTAAGTCATCTATATTATTGTTTAAAACTATATTTAATAATTATTTTTAAATATATTAATATTATTTAAATACTGCTAACTATATATTACCTACACAGCAAAGGCCAGGCCAGTGAGGAACGGAAGTGGATTCCGTTCCTCTGGAGCCAGGCGCGCACGCCATTTTTGTGTGGCGCCGGCCAGCCCTTGCCCGCCGTGCAGTCAACTGATCAACCGATCAGATGGGGACTGCAGGCGGCCAGCCAGGGCGCTGCGCGTGCACCCAGCCAATCCCCTCCTTACTGCACTTCGACTCCCTCTCCGGCCATCATAACCGCTGCCTCCGGTTGCATGCAGGTGCCCTTTATCTGTTTCGCTTTGAGCACGTTGAGCTAGCTACACATCCATGCATGGGCATCATCGGTTAAGTACCTCATGCATATAAGGCGACTGGCTGTAGTCTCAGGTCACCATCAACCTCCCGTCTGAAGGTGAGCTCGCCTCCAAGTCTAACCCGTCGTCCTCCAAGCCCGTCGGTGGTGTCCCCGTTTTCTGGTGTGTGGTTGCCTCGCTGCCGCCACCTGTGGTACTAATCGGTGGTGTTTTCAGCTTTTCAAACTAGGAATGTAAGTGGGCACATCCACAAACCTATAACAAATTTAAATTTTGTAGGTTATTCATAAAATCTGAATTAATTTTGTGCCCCGCGGATATCTATTTGCATCCCTACTCTAACCGGTTAAGCTTTCGTGTGGTCCGCAAAGTTTCAGAAACCAATTTGGTCTCGAAAACCGGCCGGCACCGGTTTGGCCAGTTTTTGCGAAAACCAGAAAAACTGTTACAGTAAACCGAAAAAATCAGGCAAATTCACAAATCAATTTTTTTTATAGAAAACCGGTCGGTTTTTCCGGTTTTCCGACCGGTTTTTCCGGTTTACCCTTTTTTAATTTGAAATCAAATCGGTTCGAGCGGTTTTTTACCGGTTTTTCCGGTTTACCGACTGGTTTGACCGGTTTTCAGATTTTTGAATTTTTATTTTTTTTAATTTATTAAACCAAAAACCGGCCGACCTTCTAAACCGGACCAAACCGGTTTCACCGAAAACCGCGAAAACCGACCGATTTTGACCGGTTTTGTAAACCTAGTCCGCTATGCGTTCCAACTTCTTGCTAGCAACATATTGTACCTTGTCACAATGGATGGAGGTTTTGCCCATTCACATGTTGACGCAAAGTGATTGAACAGGGTGACAGACCATCAGCAACCATGATCATCACCACCAACTTGTTTTTAAAGTACTCCCTCCGTTTCAAAATATATGCATTTTTAGGTTTAATTAAAGTCAAATTTTTATGACTTTGACTATTAATAATAATGTATTAATGCTATTTTATCATATGAAGATTATATTTTTTAGATTGATTATAAAATAAGCTTTTATAAAAAATATATTTTTATTCAAACTTAGAAATGCTTATATTTTGAAAAGAAGGTAGTATAAGTAAAGCTATAATGATCAGGTAAGTATCATCTACAGTAAATATCATGTATTAATAGTCACTTTGCTTTTCTTTTCCTATAAAGATTTGTTTACATGTAACATAATTTCAGTAGTCAGCCGTGCTTGCCAATTAAACACGTGGAAAATGTTTCTCGTTGAGAAACTACGCGTATTTTTCTGTACGTTTCACTTCATCAGCAAGTTCCCGGACGCTCCACTCGGCTGCGGTGAGCAGCTGGCTGTGGCCGTCCGGCTGCCGGCTGGTCGCTTTATTCCTAAACCTCGGTCGGTCGGTGCTGGTCCGTACGTAAACTATCCTCCGGGATCCCTCCCTCCGTTCAACTTGCCGCGCCCGCACATGCCGGCCGGCGAGTCCGCGGGAAAGGCAGCTGGTGCGGCGCCCGCCGCTCCTCCGTCCCCGGCGAGATCCGACAGCTCGCGCGCCTCCGGCTTTTTCTATCGCAGAGCAAGCACGTGAAACAGGAGCCTTAGCGCCGAAGGCTTTCCTTCCCGCTGCTGCTTCCGATCTCTTGCCGGAATTAACAAAAGGCCGGTGGAAGGTGACGGGTTGATCTCCGGCGGTCCCTGCGTGGCGGTTCAAATTTGCAAGATTAAGCTAGCAACTGATAATGGCTGCACAAGGATAGCTAAAGCTGGCCGGCTAGCTAGCTATACAGGAAAGGGAAAGCATGCCGAGATAAACCACTGCACCACGGTTTACAGTTGGCATCCTATCGTGAAAACCGCTTATAGACTCACTGTTAGACAGTAAAATGTCTTTACCAACCTATATTATTTGTCGTTGTAACTTATAAATAGCGTTAGTAAAAGTTTTAGCGATTGATTTATTTTTACCGGCCGATGCTCAGTAGCTGTTCCTAAACAACTACCGACTGATTGTTTGATGTTATCAGTGACCCATCGTTGTTGGTTGTACTCCCCTTTATTCTTAAATTGATGTCGCCGTTGATTATAAATATGAATTTTGACTAATCGTCTTATTCAACATTTTTTGATAAATATCGTATACTTTGTTATAATTTGATTTATTAATAGAGTTATTTGAATCACAGCTTCAAATTTTATAAATTTGAATAAAATAAGTGGTGAAAGTGATTTGAATAAATTTTTTTTTAGAATAAAACGAGCGGTGGAAGTGTACGTAGCCTCATGCAGAGTCGCCGAGAGCAAATTAAACACGGGCACGCAGGCACTCCGACTCTCCAAAAGAATACTCCAGCACACGTTGCCGACTGTTGGGCTGCACGATCGCGGGCGCGCGCCGCCGGCGTCGCGGATCATGTCGTATCGACCCTATAATTGTGGGGCCAGCATGCCGTTTGAACACATCCGGACCGTGCCACGGCGTCCATGGCGTCCGTTTCTCGGAGCACGACGGCGGCGCGGATGCACGACGCGTCCACGAACCTCTCTCTCTCGCGCGCGCGCGCTAGCTCTCGCTTTGCGTGCGTGCGTGCGTGGTCGCCATCTTTAGTTACCGCTGCTAGCTTTCGCTTTGCCGCCATCTCACCGACGCAGTCTCTCTTTTTCCTTATTAATCCGCCCATTCCTTAGCCAGGCAACCCCGCTTTGGTTTCGTGTGATCGTGAAGCTTCTAGGAGCACAGCAGTGCATGCAAGCCCCACTCGTCGAGCTGCTGCTGTGTGCTCACCAGCTGTCGCTACCATCGTCTAGGCTGCCTACAAAAGCCCGTGCCGCACCACAGCCCACAGGCCGAACTCCATGTCCAAGCATCCAAGAACAGGTACCTAGTGCTAGCTAGTGTGGCTTTCAGTTCGTAGTCGGTTGCGAGTGCGAGTGGAGCCGAGTGGTCGATCGGAGATGAAGACGAAGGCGTCGACGTTCCTGAAGCGGATGGTGTCGACCATCGTGGCGGTGGTGAAGGCGAAGTCAACGGTGGTGAGGGCCAAGACGAGCGCGCTCAAGACGCGGCTCCTCGTCCTCGGCATCCTCCGCAACAAGAAGCTCCTCATGACGGCCATCAACACCAAGATCCACGCCATCATGGGCCAGCAGCAGCAGCAGCAGCTCCGCGACCACAAGAAGCAGGACGACCACCCCGACAGCGCGGGCAACGACGACGACGCCGTCAAGAAGGCCGTCGTGCTCTACTCGGCGGCCGCCCCGAGCTACAGCTTCTCGTCGGAGCTCGGCGTCGGTCATGGGGTAACGGAGGAGGAGGAGGAGGAGGATAGCGACGACTACCTGACCCACACGCTGTTCGCGGACAAGGACGAGGAGGAGGACGAGCTGGTGCGCGCGCCGGGCTCGGTGATCGACGTGATGCGCGACGCCCGGGAGCGCGAGGGCGGCGAGGGCGCCGAGTTCCGCCTCGAGGACGAGATCGACCACGTCGCCGACGTCTTCATCCGCCGCATCCACCGCCAGCTCAAGCTGCAGAAGCTCGACTCGTTCAAGAGGTTCTGCGAGATGCTCGAGCCTGGCGCGTGATGGTGACGACTACTGATCTACCACTACCAAACAACCAACGTGCATGGTGGAATCGAAAGAATCAGTTATTACGAAGAACCGGCAAGAACGGTCACTGTATGCTTGACCTGGGATCGGATTGGGATTGATTCCATGCGTGTAAGTAGAAGGAATAAAAGTGGGTGGCAGCAGAGCAAGCAAAGCGAGAAGGTGCTCCTCTTCTTATTCTTTTAATAGTGGTAGGGATCAAAGTAGGGATGCTCACTTGCCCAGTATGAGGATGCACTTTAACTGATCATGTTCTTTTGTTCTTTGGGGGATGACTGTCCATGTGCTCCTCAGCCTTTCGAAATCATACAAAAAAATTAACAGGAACCGGTCGATTAGATTAGATTTCAGAGCATGCAACCAATCGAAAACTTGACATGGACATGTTTTAGTTGATTTATTATCTCTGAACTAGGCATCCAAGAAAATTGGAAGGCAAAATATCTATTCACCCTAAGAGAAATGAAACTTGTCCCCTAAAAAAGGAGAATAAAAACGCCTACGCATGAACAACTAATAAGCAGGATTCTGAAAATGAAAGACACCTAAGATAACGAGGGATCCACATATGTTTTGGGTGGAAACCTTTTGTTGTACCAATGACTTTTTTTTCTACGTGATTTGGTCGGTAGGGAGATGAGCTTCACCAGAAAGAGAAGTATCATGTCCTCTGCTTTGCCACTACGTCATACAGGATCAAACAGTTCTTCGCACCCATGGCTGATCTGTCAGAATCCAGAGCACTGAAGCTGTTTCAGCATCCTTGCTTGACTTACAGCATGCCACAAATCTCAGATCCTTTCGAGGAATGTTTATTTTTTTTGTGAAGGAATGTATAAAAATAATCACGTACTCCTATATCAGAATTCTTGGAACGGATTGTAGTTCTGATGGTCCATGATCCCTCTCGCTTTGGAATCCAAGAACTTGTCTATATAACTCTTTTCTATTTTTCAATAATCACGCAACTCTGACATTAATCGCTTTTGGTGTGGATCTTCTAATAATGCCAACCAAGAGAACTTGAATTCTTGAATTGGACAATGAACTTTGCAAAGGATACACTGAAAATACATGTACACTCTTGCCGGTACACAAACAGATAGTGAAACATAAAAAATCCTTCTCTGTAGTATAGCACTGCAACATCTAAGGGGACAAGCACCCATTCAACATGTATTCACTATAGCAATTCGGTGTACAATGTCCCTTGTATCAAAGGCGTGCCTGTAACCAAATCCCATTAAAAGAAACTATACTCTTCTCATGGAGTACTGGCAGAAAAACCCTTTCAAATAGATCAGACAGATGATTTTCCGATTCCTCAGGTGTACTTTACTTATTTATCTTCTCCTGGAATGGTTGGCAGACCCTATAGAACCTTCAAATAGATCGGATAGATGATTCTCCAAGTCTTCTGGGGTGTACTTCACATATTTTCCTAAATTCCTGCCACTATCCACTGCACCGCCATATCTTCCCGTAAAAGCACGATATGCTGGGATGACATTCTCAGATATAGATATCTTGAGTTCTTCTCGGAGCTGTGGATCTGGTACTTTCCACAGTGTTTGACTCCTGTATATCTCATCAAAGGCCAAGTTGAAGTTTTTAAACTTTTCTTTGATTCTAGAGCTTGAGCCACTGCCGCTACCACTACCACTCCTACTGCCATGTCCATCATCTCTCAAGTACGACAAAACTTTGGTCCATGAAATCCGAAGGTAGCTCTTCGAATTCTGCCGGATTTTCCCACGGCGTCTCCGTATCCAGTGATCACCTAAGATCCTCCCAAGCTCTGAATCCTTCACCTTTTGGACAATATAGAGTGTATTGTTCATGGAGAATATACACTGCAAGGCACCATCCTCATAAAGTTTTGATTTTTCCTCCAAATTAGCCTCCAAGTAAGATATCAGTATCACCATTCGACGCCCAAGTGGGGTCAAGCTCTCTAGATACTCTGCATCATCATCGGTGCCACAATGATCTGCGTCTCCAGCACCATTATCATCCAAAAGTGCATCTAGTGTGTCACTGTAAACAACCAACAATCTCAGATAGTTCATCACATAACGTGTCATAGGGTGGATTTCACCAGCCATCATCGGACGACGTGATGACTCCTGCTGAAGGACCTTCCCAAACTCAAGAAGGGTACCCTTCACTGCATCACCAAGCCTTTCGAGGACCCCCTCCAAGTCATGGATGACATCATCACCATGACTCCCAAAGAAAAGCTCCTTCAGCTCAGGGATCACCTCAGCAAGAGCCTCATACATGTCAAGAATCCGAGAAAGCTTCTCCGGTGAGCGAGGGCACACAGCCACCGCATCGCCAAAGTTACGGATCTGCATGATGCAACCCTTGGTGGACTCAACAAAGCACTCATCCCGGAGCTCATCGGATGCAGCGAGCACCTGGTCACAGAGGCGCCGCTCACCAGTCAGCAGGGACCGGACAACCGTCTTGACCCCATGCACCCACTTCTTCATCTTGTCATTCAGATGCTTCCACTCGATGCGCTGCACCTCGTCGATGCTGAGGCGCTCGACACCAAGCGCTAAGAGGCACTCATCAAGCAGGTCACGCCGGATGGTGCAGTAAACCTGTGCGAGTTCACTCGCGTAGCCCGCACGCACCATCCTGTCCGCGATGGCGCGCAGCTCTTCCACAGCCTCCGGGCGGACGAGGTCGAACACCTGGTCGTCGAAGGGGTTCCCCGCAATGCTGGCGCTGCGGGCGGTGTCGGGAACGCCCTCCTGGCTGTGCGGCGTGGCTGGATCGAACTCGGAGGAGGTGTCGAGATCATCCATGGAGCCGAGCGAGAGGCGCCGGAGCGAGCAGAAGAGCCCGCTGGCGTCGAGCGGCACCGCGTGGCGGAGTATGAGGTGGCCGAGCTCGTCCTCGAGCCGCGCCATGGCGAGCTGAACGGCTACGCCAGCGCGGCCCGCGACGGGTCCGCCCACGTCGAGGTGGTCGACGGCGACGTCGACCGCTTCGAGGTAGTGCGCGGCGTCATCCTCGGGCGCCTCGAAGACGAGCGCCTCCGGGGTGGTGTCCCAGAGGTGGATGAGCTGCTCCGCGGCGTCGAAGCGAGCGAGCGAGGGACCCTCCTCCTCCTCCTCCTCCGCCCCCCGCTCCTTCTCCGCCGCCGAGGAGTCCGCGGGGGACGGGGACGGGAAGAGGTCGGATGTGATGGAGGAGAGGCGGTGGTCGAAGCCCGAGAGGATGCGGATCATGTCGTCGGCGGCGTTCTTGGACGTGGCGAGCGACTTGACGATGTGCTGCGCGGCGGCCAGGACCTTGTCGTCGCCGACCACAGCGGCGGGCACGGGGACTGGGAGCCCGCCGCGCTCCTGCCCGCGCGCCGGGGACGGCGGCGCCGACATCGCCGGTGGGCTAAGGTAAAAGCGCTAGTAAATGGGATCGAGGGGGCGGACGGATAGAGGAGGAAGAGACGCGCCCCAAATGGTGGCCGGCTCGACGCCAGCGGAATGGAATTTGGGTGAACCGTCAAAATTGTCAAATGGAATCGGTGCAGCCTTGGAGGCAGTGGCACATGAGTTGTTGCAAGCTATTCCCCTCATTTGGAGAGTAAACGCGAGAATTGTTTAAGGTTCCGTAAAAATGGATGCTGAAATTCCATAATAGGAGAAATTTGTAATGCTCCACATTCATAATCTAGAAGTGATATGATTGGAATGACCAGAATTATATACTGGTTCTCGCTCCGTAAACAAAACTTCACTTGTAACAGGTCGGGGTTTCGATTCGAACGCTGACACACACGCTCAAATGTGTGAATTCCATCAAATTCTGGCTGAATTTCATGACGATAGCTACGTGGGAGTATTGTTTTGTACGATATATGCTCGTAAAAAATATGAGCTTCTTTATTCTATTGTTGCGTACCATCAAGAGGAATTTGCACGCTAATCAAATCGTCTGAACGAGATCATTCTGTGCTTGTCGCCATGCCTAATCCCTTCTCCCCGGCCATTCGTCTTAGGATAATCGGGACCCTAATCCGAAGTCAAATGCCACTGCGTAATCAGTAAGGAGCAAGGATCATGACTGACTGACTCCTTTGGTCCCAGTACCATTGCCGATCCCATCCATTGCAAAAGCGCAAGAGGTTCACACTTGACAGCCAGCGCTGCTTGTGGCAAGGCAGCAGCGAATCCGGGAAGCTGCTGTTTGTGGTTTTTTTTTTTCTACAGGAGCAAGATCAGGATCTTGCAGGTGTCGATAACCATCTTTTGCAACCACATGTACGGTGCAAGTTCCGCAATGGAGTAATTTTATCTTTGCGACGGCAATGCACAGCTTCCATCAACAGCTAAACAACGGGTAATTTTATTCCAAGCAAATCTGAAGAAAAACCAGGTGCGATAGCAACATAAAAACTAACAAAGCGAGTGAGTATAACAAGCGGGCTTAAAAGATGCTCCAGTTGCCTTGAATTATTAATCCTTGTGGTGCTACGAAAGACACGGACAAAGACAGCCCTTTCCTTTTCCCTCCACTTCCACATTCAAACACAAAAGTACAATCTTCCAACCTCCCTGTTCCAGGCTCCCAGCACTACTGATAAAAATCCTCCTCAGCTAACCATTAGCTCCATAGATCCACCAGCAAAATGCTAGCGACTCGTTGACAAATAGTAGGAGCCAGTTTGGTACCATACAAAGTCAGATATGTTCAATGCACAGACCAACTGATAAGCATATTTATGCGGTTCAGCCAGTTAAATAACATACAGAACGCAACATACAGTAACTAACCCCGCGATCCCTTCACAACACCAAACGAATCTCATCGCTAACACCTGGATTTCACTAACACAGAATAGATGGTTTGTTTCTACACGAGATCCACAGCAATGAACCCCTCAAGAACCACCAGCACCACCACCTGGTCCCTCGCTAGCTGGCTTGCGGTTCAAATATCTTATAACAGCATCCTCAACCCTATTTCATTGTGAAATTTCATTCAGTTAGCACAGAGGTGCATGATGTTAAAAATAAAAAAAAATGGGTTAAGAATTGGCCAATGTCAGACTGTCTTACCATGGTTGGTTGTAGAATTCTGCACGCCTTTCCTTTTCAACATTCCTATTGGCCTCACCAGCAACTAGCTTCAAATCTTTACTCTGAGAAGTTATCATCGCGTTGATGAACTCCACTGGAGACTGGCTGAAACCAAGGAAGAAAGCCCTCCTCCTGCGGTGCTCATGGATCTTCTTTATTGAAGCAGATATCACCTCATCACAAGCCTCAATGTCCTTGTGCTTTTCTGTGTTGGCAAGGAATGCCATCATCTCCTTCTGCAGCGGGAAGGGAACATCCACCAACACATCATAGCAAGCACTACCATGTGCCCCATTTCCTGATAGCTTAATCTTGTGCTCCAAGTTGATGGGTGGTGGAGGAGAAAGATGCTGAGATATTTTTTGCGATAGCATAGCAAACTTCAGCTTATCCTCCCCGAAGACTTTCTTCAACTGAGGATCACACATGAAGTACGAAGGATCGCTAGGATTCTGAAGCTTCTTCGCCTTAATATACTGCCAGAGGGCAGCAATCACCCGTGGACGAGTGTCCACCTCCACCCCAAGGACCTCCATCAGTGGCTGTGAGAGCTTGAACTTTTCTGGTGTATAGTTCATCTCCAGCCGGATATTTGCTACAAACTCTTTATCACCTTTCCTCTTCACCTCGAACCCTTCCTGAGGGGCAGTAGACCGTGCATTCTCCCAGATGATCAGCGGGTTCTCTGGGTAAAGAGACGGATCCAGCGCAATTGACACCCTCTTGAAGAATTGGGAGAACTTCGGATACACTGGGTTGTGCTTGGGCACAACGCTGGCAGGGTCCAGCTCGGAGCCGTCCTCGAGCACACGGCCAATAATCTTGAGCGACCAGGTAGGAGGGTCGGCGTTCATGGGCGGCGGAATATTGCGCGGCCCCTGGTTGGCAAAGGTGTTGAAGATGTAGATCCGGAGCGTGCGCTGGAGCGACGGCTGAGTCTTGAGGGCCTCCTGGATGTCCACCTTCTTCCTCGCCAGCGCCGCGTCGACGCGGGACTCGAACTCGAGCAGCTGAGTGTAGAGCGCGGACTCGGGGAGCAGCGCGGCGACGCGATCGGGAAGCTGTTTCTCCGGGAGCCTGCGCTTCTTGTTCCGGCGCGCCGCGGCGGTGAGGTCGACTCCTCCCGAGTTACCCACCGCGGCAGCCGCGGCCGCGGCCTTGTACGCTGCAGCTGCCGACGCCGCCGCAGCCGCAGAAGTGGACCCGGGAGCCGGGGGCCGCGCAGGGGGCTTCTGCGGGGGACGCTTGGCGTTGGCAGCCGCCGCCGCGGCAGCGGCCATGAGCGGGGTCTGCGGGGACGCGGACGCGCCCATGTGGATCTGGAAGGCGGGGTTGTGGGACTGCGGGGTGTGGAAGAGGCCCTGGAACGGGGAGCCGGCGAGGTTGGGCTGGCGGAGGTGGGTGAGCGGAGTTGCCGGGGAGCCGCCAGCTTGCTGGTGCTGCGGATGCGGCGGGCGAGGCTGGGACGGGGTGCCGGTTGGGTTGGGGTTGCCGCCGGTGGCCATAACGGCGGCGGTGAGGGCGGCGAGATCAGATCTCGGTGGCGAATGAATTGGGGAGCTAGGGTTTGGCGAGGTTGACGAGTAGCGAGTGAACATATCGGAATTGTTTCCCTTCTTTTTTCCCAAGTAGCATGAAGTGTGTGGATGGGCCTCCGTTGCGGTCTCGTGGGCCTCGTGGCTCGTGGGCCGGTAATCTTGGGGTTTAATTTCCTTTTGTTATGCGTTCTTTAGGCCTTAATAACATATGATTTGTGCACTTTCGAAAATACTTCTATTCTGGAATAAATATATGGTACTTGTTTTTTTTTGGATACTTTTGGATTTTTGCCACTTCATAAATTTACCACTGAAAACAATGATTTCGTAAAAATAACAACCAAAACATATGGTTATTGTTTTCTTAAGCATTTTCTCTCTTTTATATCCTGACTTGTGCAGTTCTTCCAAGCAGCTGCTGTGCTTTTGGCCAGCGCCGAACAATTCTAAGCCGTATAGTTGTTGTTTCAGTTCACCAAAGCAACCATCACACCCACACCTCCAATCTTCTACTAGTACATACGTCCAGGTTCTGTCGATCTTTCCCAAACCAGTAAATTTGATACAATATTCCACTGCCACAGAACAGTACATGTGCAAAGTAAGAGTTAACTAGCCTAATTGTGCAGCTTTTGCATACGTGAAATTCAAATCCTTTGCCCGTAAAAAAAACATTTAGGCATGGGCCATTTGTGTAACTGACCCTAGTTGAGAAGTTAATTATATATTTGGCCTTATTTTTTAGTTTGCATATTTGACCTTGGTTTTTTAAAATAAACAATAACTCTACTCCATTATCTTCACTTGACGGTGTTATGTCTCATATAAAAAAACATGTTTGCCCTTCAATTATTGATCCTATTTCTTCATTTGTTTTGCACAATTGATTTGTTTTGTAGGAAAAAAAATCTAATAGTATATAAAAAAATCAGCAAATAATTAAATATATTTTGAATGTAATTTAAGTAAAAATGTGAATGTTTTGACAACATTTCAAATATACTTTATTTTTTAAAATTTCAACAGCAAGGGTAGTTTTGTCCTTTTCCCATGGTCTTCATTATGTATTTTTTTTCTATTTTTTTAAATTATTAAAAAAACTTGCTGCTAGCGGTGTTAAGCAGATTCACTTTGAAAAATCAGAGTCGAACAGCAGATTCACTTTGAAAAATCAGAGTCAAATGTGCAAATCGTAAAAACTAGAGTCAAATATACAATTAGCTTGTTAACTTAGGCCACTGATGCAATTGTCCCTACGTAATTGGTTTGTTAGATTCCCTATCAGGCTTATCATAATCACAATTTCTTGATTCAATATTTGTTTATTTCTCCTGCATGCAATTGCTTCTGCAGTTCCTGGATTAATATAATGATAGATCTGGTTAGATGCAGATTCATATATATCTAATACTTACTCTATGTTTTATTCCAAAATTTTCAGACTAGAGGATTTCTGATCAGATCATGTTTTCCCTTCTATACGATGGATTAATCACAGGAAAAGAACACAGGTAACAATCTAATATTCAGTAATTCAAATTATATTTTATCATTGCAATTAAATACTTATACTTAATACAATAGTTATCCTCAGATATATTTGTGTTGGTAGTGTTACTCTTTTTCAGAAGCCACATGCTGCGATACCAGCGCATCTTTTCAGAATGCAATAACAAATGATGAAGTATGTTTCTGTGGATTGCTTCCAATAAGTGGCACCATTCCCAGGGTTGCTATTTTGAGGTTTACACTGCTGGTATCATTGCTTTGTGGTGACCATAATATCGTTGAGTTTCTTTTGAAACAAATGAATCCTTGGTGATGCATCCACAGAGATAATGTAATTATACTATATTTTTTCACCCTTATTGTAATTGTGGGATACAATACATATCATTATTGTAAGACAATTTGCAAATGCTTCTATTGTAGCAAAATTGCATCATGTAGTCTTGCCCATATCAGATTGGGATTGCATTATGTTGACCTGCCCGAAGCTTAGTACATCGGACTAATTTTTTTTTTTAAAAAAAATCGATTTGCAGCTTCAGAGATCCTCCTATGTGATGAGGTACGAATTAGTCTACTCTTACTCTTGGCCGGTTTGCTTCGTTCAGCTAGGTTGGGACTGGCAATAAGGATCAGTATAGGCGCAGTTCATTGGGAAACTTGAGCGCTGACCTGCCAAATGCGACAAACTGATCTTTATGCATCTGATTGAAGGTGACAGTAAATATATATCTTTATAGTCCCAACCGCATAATTTGCGCTGGCACAATATTGCTACTTTATAATACAGTATGAATGCACTGCAACATAAGGGTTTGAACGTGGAATCAAAGGGGCTGCTTGTTCTCTGACCCTGCAATTGTTAAACACTAAAATAGCATACAGCTTCCTCGCACTTTCCTTCAGAATATTTTTTATACGTTTTAAAACAAGCAAGCTTTCACCATCAACAACATAAATCTCCAGTCTCCACTACGCAGCTAGCTACGAGGAGTCGAGGAGAGAAAGCCTGTGTCAGTTCTCAGTTGCATGCATGGAGCAAGCGAAGTACTTTCTCTTCCTCTTGGGGGCTCTCCTCCTCCCTCTCCTTCTGCTCAAGCTCAAGAAGCGCCGTGGCGGCGATGGCGTGAGGCTGCCTCCCGGCCCGTGGCGGCTGCCGGTGATCGGCAGCTTACACCATCTCCTCGGCACGCCGCTCGTGCACCGCGCGCTGGGCGACCTCGCGGGCCGGTTGGACGCTCCCTTCATGTACCTCAAGCTCGGCGAGGTCCCTTTCGTGGTTGCCAGCTCCCCTGACGCACGACGTCACGTTCGCCTCCCGGCCGTGGAGCCCCACCGTCAGGATCATGATGGAGGACGGGGCGGCGCTTCTGTACGCGCCCTACGGCGAGCAGTGGCGGCAGCTCCGCAAGATTAGCGTCCTCGAGCTCCTCAGCGCGCGCCGCGTCCAGTCGTTCCGCCATGTCCGGGAGGACGAGGCCGCGCAGCCGGGGGAGGCCGTCAACGTGAGCGAGCGCATCGCCGTGACGATCGCCGACGCGGCGGTGCGCTCGATGATCGGGGACAGGTTCGAGAGGCGGGACGAGTTTCTGGCGTCGGTGAAAGAGGAGCTCAAGCTTGTCTCGGGGTTCAGCCTCGGTGACCTGTTCCCGTCGTTCAAGTTCGTGAAATTCTTCTGCGGCACGGCGCGGCGAGCGTATGCTAACCACAGGAGGAACTTTGCCCTGATAGAATCCGCCATCAAGCAGCACGAGGAGCGAAGAGCTGCAGCGGCGGCGAATGGAGCTGTCGAGGAAGATGAAGACCTGGTCGACGTGCTCCTTAGGATACAGAGAGAAGGTGGCCTCGACAGGCCACTCACGATGGGAACCATCAAATCTCTTATCCTTGTAAGTGAAATAAGTACTCCTACTTGCTCTTGCAACAAGTTTATTCGTTTAAACTCTCTCTGCTACTTCCTTACTAAATTTTGGTAACAAATCTCGCTGCATGACGTAGCTGGATTTCTTTGTCGTTAATAAACTCTTTCTGCTTCCTTACTAAAATTTTTCATATAACAAAAATCTCGTGCTCCGTATTAAACAAGATCCGTTCAACGCCACAGTAACGGGCAGCGTCGGCCCTTTGACTAACCTGTATATACTTTTGATCCGTTATCAAGCCTAGGAGCCTACGAGTATATTCTTTCTTCTTCCTTGCTGAATTTTCTCAACCAATCCGGCGTTCAACAGGACCTGTTCGCCGCCGGCAGCGAGACGTCAGCAACAACGCTCCAATGGGCCATGTCAGAGCTCATGCGGCATCCGAACGTGATGAAGAGAGCACAGGACGAGCTACGCGGCACTCTGAAAGGGAAGCCACGAGTGACCGAGGACGACCTTGCCCAAACGAGGTACCTGAAGCTCGTCATCAAGGAGACACTGAGGCTGCACCCGTCGACGCCGCTGCTCCTCCCGAGGGAGGCCAGGGAGCCGTGCAAGGTCCTCGGGTACGACGCGCCGAAGGGCGCCAAGGTGCTGGTGAACGCGTGGGCCATCGCCAGAGATCCCAAGCACTGGGACGACGCCGAGGAGTTCCTGCCGGAGCGGTTTGGGAGCGGCGTGGTCGACTCCAAAGGCACGGGCTTCGAGTACATACCGTTCGGCGCCGGGAGGAGGATGTGCCCGGCGATCGTGTTCGCGCAGGCCAACATGGAGCTCGTCCTCGCGGCTTTGCTCTACCACTTCCACTGGGAGCTTGGCGACGGGTTGAAGCCAAGGGAGGTGGACCTGTACCTGCATCCTGTCGTCCGCGTGCCGCTTCCATCGACACAATACTAGCTGCTTTAGTACGTATTTGCCTGTGTGATGTATGTTCTTTGGACACCTAGCTACCCGATGTCTTTTTAAAATTGTTGTCGTTGCTAGTTTTTAATATCATATTTGATCTTTTTCTTGTTTAAAAAATTATTTCAAATGTGTAAAACTATAAGTTGTATTTTAAATATTTTTAATAACAATATAAATTATAGTAATAAATATATGATACTTGTTGCAATTTTTGAATAGTCAAATATTACTATTTTCTCCGTTCAAAAATATAATTATTTTCACGCTTTTCAATGCAAAATAAGGATGGAATATATGAAAAGACGAACCAATCTAACTTCTACTCATTTATTGCACTTTTCAAATGCATAGGGCAACTTTAGTGTTGTTTCTAAGGAGTTGCCACGTAAGAGAGAAAAAGAATACATGGTGCTATATACATTGAAGCATAGGTGTTATAATATAAATGTTAGCACTATTAGCTTCACTTTACACCACGTGCTTTAAATAAAAAATATTATCCATATTTGCTTTGAAGAATATTTAGAGAGAAGTTAAAAAACTAATATATTTGTGTATGGGACCCACTACGAATGGTGTTGGAGAATTTATACATCGTGGTAAATTTTACTATCCTGGCTTCAATGACATGACAATAAGGGCACCCCTTCTGATTTATACGCTATAGCTGCCCTTATATTGCTAGACAAGTCATGAATTTTTTTAAATAATATTGTTTTAATTTTTATTAACAAAAATAATATCCGAAGTAATAAAATTATAAAAATAATATATAGTCGAACATTGGATATTAGAAATAGCTAAAATTGTACATTGAATATTGGAATATAGAGAAAACGAACGTTGAAGATTCGAGCACGCAGAAATCGAACGTTGATCGTTCGAGTTTGCTGCTATAGAACGTTGGGCGTTGAGTGCGCTGTCACTTCAGAGTCACGGCGGCCGCGTCAAGTGGAGGCAGAGAAGTCGAACGCCCAGCGTTCGATTACCCCGAAGTTGAACGATCGGCATTCGATATCTATCTACTCGCATAACCGTCGCTCGACTTCTATCCGTTCTTCCGCGCGGCCTAGCTCTCTCACTCTCACTCTCACTCTCGCTCTCGCTCGCGCGTCGGGCCACGGCGACCAACGGATGAAGGCGCGGCGGCAGGCGAGCTGGTTCTATTAGGCATTCGCCACTCAGATACGATGGGAGTTATTGACCAGACTGGTATGAAAAAGAAATTCCTGAGTTTGCACTTAAAACATAGAGAGATTTTAAGATGAGAAATTCACTTCGTCCGTATGATGCTAGTAAGGAAGAGTGGCCTAAGTGCAACCATAATCTAAAATGTGTTGTGCAAATAAAAGTGGGAGGTGAGAGAGTTGGTGGACGCTTCTTTCGATGCCTGCAGGGAGCCGTTAGTATCACCTTATTTTTTAAGGTGGTCATTCTTCATTTTATGTATATCTATACTTATAGTTTTCATTTATGGGGAGCTAGCTGATCTACAACATCGTGTAGGTGACCTCGAGAACATCATTAACATCATTGATGATGATAATACCATCTGTGATGATGTATTTTTCAGGTGCCCACACTATAAATCTTGATCTATAAATACCACCTCTAAATTCAACACCGCTAATAAAGTATATGCACAACACCAACTATTCCGCAGGTCTCTCCCATTTTTATTAGAGTATAAGTAGAAAGGGAGCATCTGTATCTCACATAGCGTAAAATTATGTTTCCCTAAAGCGTGGTAAGACTACCTCGGTGCATAGCACCATAGACACGCTATTATTCCTGTATAATGCAATTCTATTTTATATATCAACATAAGTATGTGCCGCGATATTATAATATTTATATTATCTGTGCCTTATTTAATATTATATCTTATCCGTTATATTTTTCTCAATAATATTACTACTTTTTTATTTTGTAATATCAATATTATCAAGTTTCTAATAATATCATTTCGAAAAATTCATATACAATAATAAGTTACAACTACTACTAAATAATTCAAAACATATTTTGCATGTGTGAAAAATTATTTTTTAATTATTATCAAATTTTGATTATTCAAAATTATTAAATCGAATGACCAAAATTCCAGTAAAGATAATCGAATGACCAAAACTCGATTGGAGGTCAAGTCAATTCGACAACCAGAACTCGAATATTCAATATTCCAGTCTGGAGAACTCGAATTGCCAGTATTCGACTTTAGTGAAGTCGAATATCCAGCGTTCTACTTCTCTGAAATCGAATATTGGATATTCGACTTCTTCTTTTTCGAATGTTCATCGTTCGATTTTTAAGTTTTCGAATTTCCAGCATTCGATTTAGTAATATTTTTGTTATTTCCTAACATTCAGTATTATTTTTGTAATTTACAACAAAATACATGTTATTTAAAAAAAATTCGACAAGTCATAACCACTTCAAATGCTTATACTGTTGGATAGAGGAAGTAAAAGGAAATGATGATAACAATTAAGAAAGGAAGGAGCAGCTATTTACTAGTCTAAAGCAGTTATTCAGAGAGAGAGAGAGCGGGGCACCGTCAAAGACGCTATATTACTCGGAAGAAAATTTTACCGCACCGGTGCCACGGGCGCTTCGTAGCAGTGTAGCACCGGCCCGGAGAAACAGCCACGTAGCCATCTTAATCCTCCTCCGGTAGCTCTTTTTTTTTCTTTCCTGTAGTAGTCACGGCGGTTAGCATATTCAAAAGCTTCCTATTAAACTTTCCCTAAATAAAATTCTAAAGAAAAAGTATAAAAATGATTCTTCAACAGTTTTTTTAAATACCTCTTTACTTTGGGAGGTCCTAAAAATCCCTCTCTTCAAAAGTAGATCTAGAGAATTTTTTGATCTATTGTGCAACTAATGGTGGAATCAGTTGTTCACTTAAATTTAAACTATATTTATATTTAGAGAAGCTGTTAGAGCAGTGACTAAAATGAGCTCCGAAATATTTTTGACTGGCTCCTAAAGTTATTTTTGGAATGATTTTTTTGAAAAAATTGTTGGAGATGCTACGCCCTTAATTATGTTTTGGCGGCACGCAAAAGAAAATTCTCGATCACGTTTATTTTTTGCCGTAGCAGCAGACCGGCAGCAGCGGCGTCTCCACCGTACGATCTACGATGAATCCCTGCTCTTCTTCAACTCCCTGCCTCTCGGTTTTAAATTACTGATAATTTTTAACATTAATATTAACTATTTGTTTTATTAAAAAATTTGTCTCAATAGATAAAATTATTAGTCATGATTTAAACTCCACTAATAGTAAATTAAATAATAACAAAATTTTACATATTTGAAATATTTTTTTAATAAAACAAATATTCAAATTGATATACAACATTGTCAATAATTTAAAAAAACCGAAAGGAGTAGTTCGCCTGATCACCACAGCAATGGAATGCAAGAGCCACTGCTCTCTGTTCAACTATTTGAACTATTTTGACACTTGGGGCACGGTAAGGTGGACCATGTGGGCCTTGACGCCGGAGAGGGCGACGACAGGGATGCGGAGCCGGTGGTGCCGCGACGCGCTGACGGAGTAATCCTCGTCGATCTGGACGAGGTGCACGCACGGGGGCAGCGCAGAGAGACGGAGCTCCTCGACGTGCGCTGAGCGAGATGGCGTGGATGCGCACGCTTGGTTCGGCGAGAAGGAAAAGGAGCAGTGCGCTGCGTATAAGGAAGAGGAGATGCATTTAGGGGAAAAAGAATGAGCTGTGGGGAGGATTGAGATGGCTATGTGGCCGTTTCTCCACGCCGGTGCTACAAACCGCCCGTGGCACCGGTGCGCTAAAATTTTCTTTCGTAACATCAATTTTTACCATTTATTTTATTAAAAAATTTATTTAAATATGTAAAATTTTGTTATTTTTTTATTCATTATTAGTGAAATTTAAATTACAACTAATAATTTTACACATTAAAATAAATTTTTTTAATAAAACAAATAGTTAAAATTAATGTTAAAAATCAATATTGTCAATAATTAAAATCGAAGAGAGTACTCTATGTAAAAGTGCGGATTAATGAGTTTTTCTACTAAAAGAAGTGCACCGTGGGTAGCAGCCCATAGGTGGCCAGCAGACCAGACCGACAAGGTACGGGCCCAAGCACGATCAGGGCTTGGGCTGGAGCGACTGCGCCGCCACTGCAGGGGCACGTCAAGTTTAAAGGAATGCGATTGCTGAGAAATTAGACTACGAAAATCAGCTTCTTCTGAATAACGAGAACAGAAGCACTTTTTTCACGTCCATTCAGTTTCCGCCAAAAGTCCCCGGCCGGTAACAACAATTTCAAGACGGAGATAGTAAAGATGAATGGATATTAAAGCCTCGTTTGGTAAAGCTTCTCCACAGATTTTTTTCGTTGATTTCAGTTGAAGCCATACCAATCGATGTATGAGAGAGCTATTCTTCCTTGTTTTTAATGTGAAGCCGCATGAAAATAGGAAAAGAAGCAGAGAGCTACCAAAAGGTAGCTTCACCAGCTCTCTCCGTCTATGTTGACACTCATTATTGTTAATTACTCCATATTTTTAGAAAAAGTCATAGAAAAAGCCGTTTTACCAAATGTTATAAGATAAGCTAGAAGCGAAGCTAAAGAAGCTTGTTTTTTTTTAAAAGTCAGAGCCAAAGCCATTTTTTAAGGAGCCGAAGCGTTACCAAACGAGACCTAAAAGTGGTGATCTTGGCAGAGTTTTACGGAGCTGATTCTCAAACAAAATCAGATTAGCTATGCTAAACACTATTTTGAGAAAAAGTGATCTTTTATCGATCCTACGGAGTGATTATCTAAAATGAACTAAAAAGCTAGAAGCTGGAAAAAGTAATTTCTACTGATTTTATGAAGTGATTCTCTATTCTAATTTTAAGAGTTTATCACAGAAAATTAAATAGAATCACTTCTCGTCGAAAATCCCTTTCAGAGAATCACAGCAAGATGATGATGGTCACATAGAGAAATCTGCAGGCAACGAATAAAAAGCTGTTAACTCAAAATCTTGGCTACATACACTCGGCACCTTCTAGAAAATTCACTGGTGGGAAGACCGAACCAGTCGTCGCCGAGTGAAAAGTTTCTCTCCGCGTGATTGGATAGGCTGCAGGCAGGCCGTTTTCCGGGACATTTTCCAATCAGAGTTCGGCGACGAGCTCCGTTGTTGCCCGGTCCATCCGGCGCCCCTCCACTTGCACCTCCTCATGACTGTTGCGCCCCCTCTGTCTGCTTTTTAATCATTGTGGTTACGACGAGAATTTTCAGCTCACCATTCGAGCGATCACCATCTTCCGTGCCGGCAACGGCAGCTAGGTCGATCGATAGGCCACCGCGCTTGCTGATCTCGGCGGTGGCCCGTTTGGCCGGGCTGCTTGCTCCGAAAGCGAATTTTCCCATCAGGCACTAGAGTAGTACACTGAAAGTGGCAGCAGCCACTTGCCGCCTGTCGCCGCGCCGGGACCTAACCTTGTCGTCGGCCGACCTGCTTCCGGGGGCATTGATTCCCATGCAAGATGCAATCTCGCCGGCCAGCCTTCCTCGGCACCCGCCGCGCGCGGACGCAGGGGAGCGATCCTGTGCCGGCGGCGAGAGGCAAGGCTTCTGGTCGACGGCGACCTGCCACGACGAGATGTGGAGTAGAGCTCGATATCGGCCACAGTACCACCGTTCAATAATTCCACGGAGAAAATTTTGTATATATTAGATAAAATTTGAAAGGAAAACCTACTAGAGCGCTAGCTACTAGTCAAAGGCCGCACGCGCAGAGGGAGGGATGATGATTATAAAACGCATTTCGCGATGCTGCTAGTGGAGAAGAATTCCTAGTAAGCTGGCGGACGGTTCTAAGCGTTGAACCTTCAACGGAGCACGTTTCTTGACTCTTTGACGCCGGCGCCCTTCGCCCTCCTCCGGCCGGCAGGGGCGGCATGGGCGCCGGGCAGCGGACTGACTGGTCTCCAGTCCACTCGCGGTGGTGGTCAGTGCTGCTGCCACCGCCCGCCAACGAGCGAGCACCAGAGAGGACAGAAGGCCACAGAATGTTGCTGACTGGAGGACCTCTCCATGAGGCCGTGAATGATGCTCTTCCGGTCCTTAGCGTAGCTAACACTGCGTCAAGAATAAAATTTTCCCAACAAATCATACAGGCGAGAAGTACTCTTCTCGCCCGTCCGGACGAACCGGTCAGCTGCTGAACGCAATAGGTCCGTCCCAGCGACAGCCAAGAAGCTTGCATCCGAAGCAAATCGGAGGACCGGCCTAATCAGCGTTGTCCAACCACGTCGCTATCGTTCCTCCTCCTCCTCCGGCAATCAGCATCCTGGTGTGGTACTGTGGTGGCGTGCGACGCGTAAAGTTGAGGTTGCAGATAACCACAACCTAAGGCGATGAAAAGCTGTGATCGATGTTGTTCTGCTGGAACCTACAGTATGCAACTGTTGTCTTGATGGTTATAGTTTAAGAAAAGATGGAATACATATAAGCTTAGGATGCTTCGAGGCAGGTCACCAGCACCAGCAAGAGAGACTAGACGGAGTTGGATGAGGCAGCTGCTACTCCAGGAGAGTGACGGTACCGACACCGACGGCGCCCACTGGGCCACTAGTTTAATCAATCACTGTGCTAATCGCTAGGTGAGATTATGACCGGTACGGTCCAAAAGCCAGCAACCAGAGCGACCTTGAACGCACCACAGCCTCGCCTCACCGCTATACTATAAAGTTCCTTCATTGCTCGGCCACCTCGCCAACGACCAAGCCCACCCCACCACGCGCGCCAAGCTCAATCAGTTGATCCCAAGGCCTACGAGAAGAGATGGTGGCGGCGATCGCGGTGGCCTCGGCGGGGCTGGGCATGCTGGCTGGTGTAGCCATGGCCAGTGCCTCCTCCTCGTCCTCGGCCGGCGGCGGCTTCGTGCGCCCGCCGTGGCGGCACGTCTCGTCGTTGCCGTCGGCGCCGCGGTGCGCGGCGTGCGGGGGCTCGGGGAAGGAGGCGTGCCGGCTGTGCGCGCGTTGGTCCGACGGCGCACGCGACGCCTCCGGGTGCAGAGCATGCGCGGGCACGAGGC
>BCLF01000006.1:2587026-2605812 GCA_001602275.1 Zoysia japonica | reverse complement strand
GGGGGAGGCGGCACCGGGCGGCGCGCGCCCGTGCGCGTCGCCGCGAGGGGCGCTGGGACGGCGCTGCGGCCGGTCAACTCGCGGGGCTGATGGTCATGACTCATGGCCAGCTGTTCTACACCGAGGCCGGAAGCTAGGCGACCGACCGGCGGAGGAAGACGCTGCCGCTCTATGGGAGCAGAGGAATCGTCTCCGTCGTCGAGTTCTTCGCGCCTTTAATTTTTGTTACTTGTAGAATCTGTAACACATGTAGTTACTACATGTGCTAGATTAGCGAGCACTCCTATATCAATAACAAGAGTAGTTACAGTCCAGATTGTCACTCTCCATGGAAATCTTAATCTGCTCACTTGATCACTCTTTTGCTGACAATTAAATCGACCCTCGTTATTCTGTCTTACACGGCTCGATAGTAGTAAGAAATTAATCACATAAGCATAACCTGTCTTACTTTCACTGATCACCCCCTAGTGTGCCTGGTTCAGTGGTTCGTCTGTGCAAGTCAACAGCGCACCTAGCTAGTGTAACATCCTCTTTCAGAAAGGAGTCCCTATGTCTTCTGTACCAATCTCTGTACCGATAGTTGATACGCACATCAAGAACAAAACGATATTATTACACATTCGAGTTTAAAATATTAAAAGACTTCAGAAGATCTAACAAACATACTTTATATTACAATCATCAAGTCAGCGCAGCGACTCTTATTCAAGCATCACACCTACTCGATAACTACTAGCACACCACAGGCAACACTCAAAGGGGAGACTTCTAATCTTCGTAGTCGGTGTCATCCTCGTCATCTTGGTCCTCTGAACAACAACAGCAAAGGATGAAGTATAAAAAGTATTCAGCAAACCTTAACGGTATGAAGGTTGAGGTTTGCGTATGGCAAAGCAAGGAGAGGCTTAGGATTTACGTTTTGCAGAAAGAAAGATTTTATGCGGGGGATTTCTAATGGAAAGGCTTTTGAATAGAATGAAAAACAATTTTTATCATCTTTTAGTAGGTAGACCTGAGGAAGGCTTTCACTCCTTCCAACAGTTCTCAGATTTTAGTCGAGCTTTAGCACGCATCCATGCAGACCCTCGACGCACAGCCAACACATTCCAAAACACGACGTTTACGCCCACTCACACTCCAAGGACAGTATGAAAAACTAATCGCATGGTAGTCGATCAATAACATGCTAATACCGTGACAATGGTCTATGCGAAAAGATTTTACACTCTGCAGAGGTTGTATACTGTACCCACAGGTTATGTTACTTCTGATCAACAGAGTTGCATAACGCTTACCCCACTACTACATAGGCTTTCACAGATTTCACCCAAGATATACACAGGGGCTATCTATTGGGGTATCACCCTCTCGATGACGCGACAGTACATTCTCGAAGCCGGATCGTGAAGATTTACCACATTCACGTCTTTTTCTGGTCACCTACTGCGTTGGGTATTATCAAACCAAAGTCTATATCCGTAGGCTTACGATCCCATGACGCGAGAAATTATATAGTCAAAAGACAGGCAGCGAGTTATCTCAGGCCCTTCTCCTGTTCCCTTGTATCTCGCCAACTTTCCAGTGGTTCGATGTGAAATACCAACATAGCGAGGATAAATCCTGCCCAATATGTACATGTTCTATGGTTGCACGAAATTGCTAAGTCAAGCGCTAACGAACCGGTCCTTATATGACAGGGGCAGCGGACTCGTCCATGGCAGGTGAACCACACAGAAAACTATACACCTATCACCATCACCTCTTGTGAGCCCCACCCCACGACCAGAATCACCCATCTTCACCTAGCACCAGTTGCACTAATCCCATCCCGTTTTATTTACACACACCACCAAACATAGTTTAATGCATTTTGTAAATAAATGGTGTATGGTGTATCGGTGCGAGACACCGCAATTGGGGTTCTAAGCATTCTACTAAACAAGGCAACTCTCTGTTCTTTAAAAGTATTTAAAGACGAGAGACCTATGGTTAACAAGGGTGCGTCGCCAACAGCTAACAAGGTGGTAAATTATATTAACTACAGCAAGTAACTGATATTAATATAAATATCTAGAATCAAGTAGGTATTAAGCTACACAACGTTTTAACACAGTTTATAAAATAAGCAAGCATTAGGCTCTATAGGTGCAGCAGTAAAACATAGATTCAATGTGGTTCAAGGGGTTTGTTAGGACTTGCCTTCAGTGGCATACTCAAGCTCTTCCTCGTACTCGGGCTCCTCGGGCTCTCCTTCTTCTTCAAGCTTTTCTTCGGCTACAACCAACAAACAACTATAAGCCTACTAAAAAGAAAAGCTACAAAATCTATAAATAAAACAGAAACCAAACAAAAACATGGAGTTTGGATGGTCTGAAATGGTAGTGTTCGTGATAAGGATTCCAACGGTATATTGGTTGTGATGATCGGAGCTAGGATGTGGCGTCAAAGTTACGGACAAGGCGACTGTGACAGTGCTGCAGAAAATCGCGTGGACACATGGTTCGAAGGTGTCCACAGCTTCTGGACACCTGCGTGTCCAGAATCGGGAAAAATCCTGTGGACACATGGTTCGGCTTGTGTCCACGGCCCCTGGACACACGGGTGTCCAAAATCGAGGATTTCTCCGTGGACACAGAGTTCTGTGACGTGTTTGTGAACACGTGAACTTGTGAGCTGTGATCGTGTTCATGGACACGTGGACACGTGAACTGTGACCATGTCTATGGACACATGGACCTGTGGACTGTGACCGCGTCCGTGGATACGTGGACTGTGACGTGTCCGTGGACACGTGGACACGTGGGCTGTGACCCTGTCCGTGGACACGTGAAATCGTGACGTGTCCGTGACTGCGGACACAGGTTCGTGGCCGTGTCCAGGGACCCTACATTGGGCAATAATTTCAAGGTGGAAGTACGCATGCCCGTGCGTGCAGTGACTCACAGTGTCACACGGCCCTCCGGTCGGGGACCAGGACCGCGCTCACTGTTCAGCACGCGCGTGCTGGCCTGGGCGCGCACTGGGCGTTCCGGACGTGCTCTGTGCGTGCTCCAGTGTTATGGGCACGTTTCGGGCATGTACTAGCGAGTCCCAACGTGTTCCAGACGCGCGCCGACGTGCCCTGTCCAGTGTGTGACTGTATAGGGCACCCCTCTACGTGCTCAACGCTAAAGTAGCGGTGCGGTGTTCGTCGTGGCCGTCGGCGAACCGGAATGGCGGCGCGACGCGGGTGCGTTCGGCGCGTTCCACGCGCTCTCGCGGCGCGGCCAGGGCGTTGTCCTGCCCGGGCTGCTATCCATCGGCTAGTGGCCGTGCTTGTGTGCGCGTAATGTGTGTGTATGTGTGTGACCGGTGCGCTCACCGTCGTCGGCGGTGAGCCGAGGCGACGGCAGCGGTGGGCCGGAGGTGTGCGAAAGGGCGGTGCCGTTGAGGTGGGTGAGGGGCCTGACGAGATGACCCCTCTTCGGGTGGGGAGCTGCACACGGGCTTCAGGAGCCTAGTGACGCGCCCGGTTGGCCCTGGGATGGCGCCACAGAGGCCCGCCGTGAGCCGCACGGTGGCCGGCGGTGACTCTCGTGGAGGGACCAAACGGGGTAAGCGTTGGCTGTTTGGCTAGCTCGGCGAGCTTCCTCTAGATGTGGTGGTGCTGAGGGGTGACATGTTGGGCCAATGGTCATCGAGCTCAAGGGGAATTTGGCGGTGGCGCTCGGTGGCCGGCGACTGGGAAGAAGAGGGAAAACCCAAAATTCGACACAATGAGGGCGAGAGGGAGACCGGACCTAGCCGGAGCAGGGGCGCACGCGCGACGGTCTTGTCTCCTTTTAGTTGGGCGGCAATGAGGTGAGTTTCCCCGACGCCGTTGCGGGCGGTGTCAATGTTCGATTGTGCGAGTCCCGGTCGGGGCAGTTCGTGGACAGTTGGCATGCCTCGTGGCAAGCAGTGGCTGCCGGTGTGCGATCGTGGAGGGACAGCACGGTGCCACGGCGGGTGTTTCCGACCGGCAGCGCGTGACATCATTGCGGCGGCTTCAATGGCGACATGACAGGGTAGGCGGGGTAGACGCGAGTTAACGGCCGTCGTGGCGGGTCGTCGAGGTTGTGAGGAGTTAATTCGGGCGGTGCAATGGAGTTTGTCGCAGCCAGCGAGGCAATCCAACGGCGTCCGGTGGAGGGCGTTGGGTGCAGCGTCCACCTGGCCAAACTGGCCGTGGAAACAAGGGGAGCGGCGGTTTTCCGTTCGCAGCGCGACGGCGGCAAGACGGCTGACGGCGACGGCGCGCCGACGACGGCTAAGAGCGCGGCATGGCCGGAGCGACACCGTACAGGTGGCGACCGAGCTCTGCTCGGTGGGGTGAACCGAGGAGGAAGAAGGCAGGGGCGCACGTGGGCTGGGCCGAGGAAAGGAGCAAGTCAGGCCAGCGGTGGTTTCAAGCCCACGCGGGAAATTCAAATTTTTCTCTATTTTTGCTATGGTTCGAGGACTTCCAAACTCCACAAAATCAAGCAATTAAACTCCAAAAACAGAAAACAAGAAAACCAGAAAATCAAACACTTGACAAGTTCTAGTTTTTTTTTTAATTTTCCATTTAGCTATGTTATCCTAGTTTACTTTGACTTTTGAAAATTTTAAAAAGGGCCTAGAAAAGCTAGGTTCACAAAGTAAAATTTTAAAACCTTATTTTTTTGACTTAAGATTTTTGGGATGTGACAGCTAGCCTGCATGGAATCCAACAAGAGCACGGAGCTCATCTCCGCGAACAAGAACAAAGAATCTCGCCGAACAGATCATGGTGATCGATACGGTACCTTTTTGTTTTCTTCTTTGAAGAAAGAAAGAAAACTGATGAACCGTGGCGGGTTCAATCCCCCCTGGCGGGCTGAGTGGGTGGAGAATCTTACTGCCCTCCACTACTCTGTAACAAAAGGCGATTTCTCAAGGGAACCACGGTAGGATGCAAGGATCCACGCAAGTGTTCGCATTTACCTTCTTCGATCTGGCCCCAAGCCCCATACATCAAATGCTCTACTGTATTACAGAAACATTATTTTGATCGATGATGATGAATATGCTCCATTAGGGTAGTGTTTGTTTGCTCGAATGAGAAGTGATTTTGGATGGAATGGTTTACCTGATGGGATGGTTCTGGATATGAGTATGCTGTTTGGTTATTTGTATAGAATGATATATTTTTTTGTTTGTACGATTGTATGAAATAGTACTAGTTTATACAAAATTTTGTTTGGTTGGGTGAATAGGTACGGTTGGAAGATTTGTAGCCCCCTACGGACTCGTCCTGGACTGTGTCGTTCGGCGATTTTCACCGCATGGGATGGTGCGGGACCTTCGAAGAATATTCGAGGAATCTGAATGGGGTTGTCCTGAATGCTTTCGTTCCATCCCTCAACCAAACGTACGGACGTTGTCAGATTCAACACCGTTTCGTCCACGAATGAATTGATACGGGAACCAAACACTACCTACATGTTTTACATCTGACTGTATCTAATTTCATAGAGTACGTTGCACTTGTGAGTCGCGAAAAAAAAAGGTTGTGACCCCGTCAAAGCTCAAGCTCTTGATGTGCATAATGAATTGCAAGATATGATTTTATAAAGGGATATCATTTGTATACAAGTACCTACCAGTTAGGAGTCGAGATTCCCATGTGCCATGGAAATATCGGCTGCAGTGTCGACACACCTCTGAAAGGCTAAAATCTTCTTCACCTGCTGCCCGCCTTCAAATCAAAACAGCTTCCAGCTAACGCTGCTAATGCCCATGTACATGCACGTTCAGCTATCCTCGACAGCGACCTCGCGTTGATCGCGTCGACCCAAGTTGTCGCCGTTGTGAGTGAACGCACGCATGGCTTATCCGTGTGGCCCCCCATGCCCACTTGCTAACCCTCTGCTTCTGCCTACATGTTGTGCGTGTGTGTGGACGCATGTACTCTGTCGTGCCTTTTGTTGCGAAGATACCTGGACTCTTCTTCGTTTGCACCGGTCAGTGTATATTCACATGTGGGTAGACTTGAGCACAAGCATGTTAATTTGAAGTGTGTAGCCAGTAAACGATGAGATGTGAACACACAATAGCTTAAGGTAGCGGATAAGAAGGAGCAAGATTCAAGTTGCTGAAAGGTATGAACTTGGAACTGGATGTTCACATTCGCACGACGTCGTTTCACGCTTCTCACTAAGAATACACTCCCATGTTGGTGTGTGAAAGCATGCGTAGTTTCACATATGTAGTTACACGATTCCAACTCCATAACCACAACACCACTTCTTTTATGATTATCAATCATAACACTCGGTTTACCTCGCTAAGAAGATTAATCTCTGCCTGTGAATTGAAAAACACAATCAAGAAAAAGTAAGAGCATAATACAAATGCGAAATTTGAATTAAGTTCACTAAGTCAGAATATCACAAACCGTCTAGGGACGAAACTATTTGAGAACAGAAAATAATCTTAGCAAAATTTAAATCTAAAGACGATGGCTACTATTTGTATAGAGGTTAGAATGTTCTTAAAGAGTAAACTCTAATGCTAACGGGCTTAGCAAAGATACACGACCGAATGATCCAAGATGGTGGCACAACACCTTAACAGATTCTGGACGTCATATTATTTCGGCGATTTCTGAAGATATATAAAGTATTTGGCATAAAATTAGACTCATTAAAAAGATTATCTCTTTAGTTTTTCATCTATATCTATAAACATCCAAAATAGAGTTCGTATGCGACTTGAACGTCCATTTTAGTGTAAGCTGCTACTGTAGTCTAACTAGGACACGAAACTGAGTTGGATTTAAACTCATCAAATTGAATGTCCTTTCTGATCTTTTGCATCTCTAAGTTATTTTTCAACTTTTTTGATCCTCTTTAATATTTTTATATTTCTGATCATGATAAAGTTATTACGTAGCAATTTATTTTCAAAGTAAGCTAAATAAAGATTTAGGAACGAGCTCACCTCTAATTTCAACTGTAGTGCACGAGTTTCATCAATATTAATTTGATGAGTGTTATATGCATCTTAATAAGTGATGTTCTCATCATCTTTCTTTTTTTTTTAAAGTCATACTCAATTCAAGTTCATTATTATTCATTATTAGGATCTTAACTTCAACATACCTTGTAAACCTGTAACAAGAATGAAAGGAGTCACGGAGATATTTAAATGCAATCACTTGATAGCTTAAAAATCATCATAATCGCATTATATTCCTCTTTGAGTCTTTACGTGACGGAGCGATCCTTCAGCGGTGCCAACGTACCATTGCACCGGACGAAGCCGGCAAGAGAACTCGCGGCCCGTGCGCGATCGACGTACCGAACCTAGCTCAACTTTAAGTAGCGCCCTGAAAGGCGACGAGCCGACGTCCAGCCTTTGCAATTTTCACTGCCGCCATGTCTCAATCCGCGTGCTGTGAGGCATTAGGCTGCTGCATGATGATCGTCTTCGCCAAACCGCAACGGAACTCGCCAAACCGCAACGGAACATATATATATGGATCAGCGATTCTTTGCCCCTGCCCCTGAGACCGACGTGCAACAACCATACGAAACGCACATGCTCAATACCCGCACCTTCTTTCTGTCCAAGTGCAGCGCTCCGTTCCACAATCTTCTTGCCATCAAATCAGGCCGAGGTCCGTGCAACTGGCAGCGAAGATCAAATGAACAGCTACGTACTTACTCCGTCACATCGTTTCGACGTCAAGAAAGCTTATCAAAGCTTCCTGAGTTTTCAGTACGACCCGTTCCGGAAACGTTCCCCGGAGGATTTCGTAGAGAAATACTTTCCTTGATGTTTTCCAGCATTTCGCTGTTGTTTTCTTCTCTGGGAAAATTAGTTGATTCGTCACTGTTATGAAATATGCAAAACGGAATGTAATTATTCTTTTGCATGTCGGCATCAGGGGATATGATGGCGTTCTGCGTGCAGCCGTGTTGAGAAACTTAGGTGCGCGCTTTCAGAGGATAAAACCTGGAATGTGACGTCTGGCTAGGCTGAAATATAACGGACATGTGATATTTCCCCTTCTGGTTTAGCACACTTGCAGCAGAGCCGAAATAGCCGAGCCCATATGCTTTTCGGCAGCATGCTGCAAGAATGACTATCTCGAGCCTGCAATTTAGAATGTTTATTAAGCAAATTACACTCTCCGTTTTAAAATTGTTGTAGCTGATCACGAGCTCACCGTTCGTACTTCCGTGTTCCGTGTGTGGCGGAGGGGGGCGTTCTTTCAAATAGAAAAGAAAGTGCTCTCGTGGGTCCGAAAGGGATTCTCGTGGTCTTTTCTTACTACGAATTATTATAGTTGTTCCATTATTTAAAAATGAATTATTATAGCGGAACCTTATGATTCTAGTCTACTGTACTGCTTCCTTGTTGGACCCAATCCAAATCGTGGCCCGTTGGCATATTGGAGTCAGCAGGGGAGCGCATCCTCAGCCTCAGGAGTTAAAGTGGCCGCAGCGAGAGCGTCATGCCTGCATGAGTGTTTAAGCTGCTTTTGGTAGTGCTCCTCTGTGACTTCACTATCAGAATGGAGAGCTACTTTTCCTTACTCTTAGAATGAAACCACATGAAAAAATAAGGGGAAGTAGGGATAAAAAACATAACTTCACTGGTTTTCCCTATCGTTGTTGACACTCAATATTTCAAATTGCCCTACATTTTTAAGAGAAGATCACATAGGAGAAGACCTTTTTGCGAAACTCTTTAGATAAGTCAGAGCCAAAACTAGAAAAAGCCATTTTTCCAAATAAGCCAGAGCCAAAACTATGTTGAAGAAGCCAGAGCCTTATAACTGGCCGCCCTCTGGAACACTACTCCGTTTTTGTTGTTCTTGTCCACTGTTCTACTCCACCAGGACGTGCAAATTTGTGCTGATCTTAGGCCTACAGCCGACATCTCGGCAAACCACATTATGCCTTTCCATTTTCTTGTTTCTGGAACTATTCTATGCAAGTAACATCCCATTGCTGTGGATACCTACCTCAGTCCATTACCTCTGGTGGCCGGCCATCTATTGTTCCATTTGTCAAGCATCAGTCCATCTCAT
The DNA here is from genome assembly GCA_001602275.1 of Zoysia japonica. NCBI lineage: Eukaryota > Viridiplantae > Streptophyta > Magnoliopsida > Poales > Poaceae > Zoysia > Zoysia japonica. Next base: position 2,596,730 of record BCLF01000006.1, on the reverse strand, counting down.
CTCGCCCAGAAAAATATTCCAAGATCGACAACCCTCGACACACGACTACCTGGCGCGACATGTCAAACTTGATAGTACTCACTGGAGCCACAGGCACATGTGACAGAGAATATGACCAACAGCCTCTTTCTGCTTGCCTACTGTTGCTGCATTTTCTAGACGATCAAAACCAGCCGACGAGTGGTCGCTTCATGGAGACGCCGGCCGAGCCGTCCCAGTGTCTTCCACTATGCTGCGGTCTGCGGTTTGAACGACACAGCCCACACTACCGCAGGTCAGGACCCTGTCGTCACTGCTTTACATTTGTGCCCTTGGGATCCAGTGGTACCTGTAGCTGATCAGTCACCCCCATGAAATGGTATCAGTCCGTGTGACAGTTCAGGCAGCTGGATTTGCTTCCGCCCGTGTGAAATGCTCCTTTGTGAGTCCTTGCAAGTTAGGTTTATGTTCCTGAACAATGTAATCTCGATTAACCAGTGGGTTAAGGCGATGAGCTTAGCACTCACATCGTTGGCTCCATTTAGTTCGAGCAGCACCCAGCACGCTTGGCCAGCATTGCACATGCACGAATGGCCCCCGTGGACGGTGGACCGGCTTGCAATCTGCTAAAAAGCTCTCAGGGAACTGGATCCAGGGTCACCTGCAGCAGCAGGGCAGGACCCTCGGCTAGCTCGGTGCCATAGGCTCCTGAGCCCTGAACGTCACCGTACGGCCTCGTCATCTTGTCTCTCTGAGTCTAACGGCTTTAGCACGAAGAAGCTTGATTCATCGTCCATTTCGTTGATAACTTGTCGTGTCAATCTCTGGTAACAGGCTTTGGTTCTGTGAACATGTGAATTTATTCAGCAAGGTTGGCAGTTGTTTCTGTTACTCCGAATCGACGTATTTTGAATTCAGCAGTGGTTAGCGCTTACTTAAGCGACGGTATCTCCCTGTACTGCTGCCACGAGTTGTTAGTTTCATACTATGGACTGCTGATGCAGACATGCAGCTGCACTACACAATAGGATGCATCTGTCCTAGTAGTGTCTACGTTTAACTCTGCTATGAACTTCTCCTTCGTTTCATTCCTTTGTCTTTAGGGCAAATAGGATATGCTAATTCGTCAACTTGTTGGCTTCTATTCTAGGAATTCCTAATTTGGGATCAGAGAGCGGTTGCTCTAGAGATTTTACATCCAAAACTGCCATTGCATAGCAGACTGAACTAAGATAGATTACTAGGAAATTAATGACATTTCACCAAACATGCCAAATTTCCCTACAAGAAAATGAATTTTTAGTCACTAAAGTCAAAGTTTAGAGACCAAGACATTTGATTGCTAAACGTTGATCAATATATAGTGACAAGGTTTGGTTATCTTGGTTGGCGTACATCTTTAGTGACCAATGTGTAACTCATTGGTTGGTGAATATCTATATATAGCTGTCTAAGTGCGCTAGTTGCTGTATAGTTTTCATGACTAACATATACAACCGTTGGTCACTATATTCATACAGTGATAAGGTTACAACCAATAAAATATAACCATGGTTAATTGGTGATAGATTGAAAGTGACCAACATTTATTCATATAGCGACCAAAGTACTTTCGTATAGCGTTTGTTAGGGAGTACATTGCCTAGTTCCTGGACGCAGTTACTTCAGTGACGAAACTTGTTTCAATCACGAGGACAAAAATAATGATGTTGTTTGCTGGAACGCTTCTAAGTACGAGTAAGGAGCATGCATAGGAATCACTCAGCCAACCTTTGTACTAGCTAGTAAAAAGTCGTGGGTTCAAAAAGGAAACAAAGTTGAATAAAGATATGGATGGGATTCTTGCAGTAGCATCATGATGTTTTCATTGACGTTTAGCCGTACCTTCTGATGAAAGGCAATTGACTTGTGGTTTGGGGGTCATGGCCTGGCTTTGTAGGGAAGCAGTGGCAATGGGAAGTGAGGCAACTTTTGTCTGGAGCTCCTTTTGTGGTATTGCTTGTGGTGGATCACACTGCATCGGTCCCAGGTGATGACCTAAGCGTGACAGCCTGATCGATCGATCCATCAGAGGTATAGTCGTTCAGTCAGATACCTAGGTTGATGCATGCGTATCTGAATTTTTAGTCGCAGGTGCTGAACGTTCTAGTCTGATCTTGTTGCTGAGGAAACACGTACTCCTACATATCATCAGTTCAGATCATATCCTGATATTCGTAGGAACTTCAGAAATCTGATGAAAGATGAATTCTTAAGATAACAGTTCAACGGTTCCATTGGAACTAGTAGAAATTTGCTTATTTCTCGACGAGCTTGTAAGTCGTACAAATGTTCACATATAGAATCTGCATACTTGTTTTATTTTCACTTCTCCTTCAAGCAAGGATGTTCATTGTTCATGATGCTGGTGTGATTGAATGGCTGCAACGATCGACCTGACTAGGTTAGTGAGTGACGGGCTATAGACGAGTACTGGGAATCCACATGGGCACCCTGTGCTAAATGTTTTCAGTTTTTCACCTCCTGATAGGAATAGCTAGCAGATAGTACCAGCACTGTGTATGTGATTGTTCTTTTCATTCCTGTTGGGCCCTTTGATCAGAAGGACAGCTGCCGGCACATGGCCGTGGCCAGCCAGCCGGCCAGTCAGCAACCTGAATCCCTTCCCCAGGATTCGTTCACCTCAATCATTTGCCACTGCCTGCGTCTGCATGCACCTGTATTCAGTTCAGAATTCATGCATGCGCTCAGAATGAAATTGCGATCTCGTTGATGCATGGTCTGATGACTCTGATCGACTGTCTCAGTGTGCGTCCAATAGTAGATTGGTACTACTGATAATAGTTCAGTTTACTGGTGTTCTGAGTCAGTGTGGCACTGTTCGTCAGGCAGGGTGGTACCTGTGGCTGTGTGTCGCCTCTACACTTAACAGAGCGTATAATAATTATAGGCATCTGTTCCTTTGCCTATGGCAGCAGCGTTTCTGACCATCTGAGTTCTTGTAGTACATCTGTGCGTGTCAAACAAAGCTTCATGGGCCAACAAACAGTTAGGGAGCACTCCATATTGATTTTTAACATCAACTTTAAGGATTCATCTTATTAAAAAAATTAATAAATATAATAGAATTTGTTATAGTCTACTTTATCATTAAAGTTATTTGAATCATAGCTTGGAATTTTTAATTTGAAATAATTTTTTAAATATGATGAATGATCAAAGTTTATGTTATAAGTTAACGGTGACAATAATTTAAGAACAGAGGGAATACTCGTATAAACTTAGCAATGTGAAAATTATGCACAGAATCCTTATTGACTTCTTGTCTGAGTTTCTTGCTCACCCAGCAGTCCTTAACAAAGCTTCATGGAGCAAATGTAATTTTAGTCGGCTGAAAATAGAAAGATATTATTACTTTAAAAAGGTTTTTATAGAAATAAAATAAAATTATAACAGTTTTTCATATTATACTTTCATAAAAACCCTCTACAACTAGCTAGCTAGTTTGATTTCACGACCCGGCTATGTACTCGTAGTTTCTTTTCGTTAAGGAAGGATATTAGATTAAGGATGTGATCTTACAGAAAGAGCGAGCAATGAGATCTAAAGAGCGTTCATATCAAACCGAACATGGCATGCCATTCACAGACTGAGCTGAAAGCTAATAAAGAAAAAGGTTACAGCAATGGTGGTCGCCATTGGTCGCTCGCATCGCAGCAATCGAGATCCGCTTCCTGCAGCACAGAACCACTACTACTAGGGGTGGAAACGCTGCATGCAGGCATGGCAGGTGATCTCCAGCGCCGACGCGGACGACGCCGTGCCGACGAGCCGCCTCGCCGCAATCTGCTTCATGCGCTCCACTCGCTCCACCTCCTCCCGGGCGCGGTCCCAGATCGCCCTGGCGCGCGCGAACTCCCGCTCGGCGAGCTCCAGCTCGCGCCGCGCCAGCTCCCGGACGCGCTCCGCGTAGGCGCGCTCGGCCGACGCCATCCGGGCCTGCTCCGCCGCGTGCAGCTTCACCTCGCGCAAGTCGGCCGCCACCTGTTGACGCTGTTGTTGATGTCTCGCGACGGCCCCCGCTCTCATGTTCTCGTTTGCAGTTGGCGACGGCGCCAAAGACACTGTCGCCGCCTGTGGCGGCTGTGGCGGCGGGTGGTGCTGCCTCGGTCCGATGCTCATGGACAGGTCGAGGTCCAGCTGCGGATGGTCCGGGGAGCCGGCCCCCGCGGCAGACATATCGTGGAGATCTCGGGCCGCTGGTGTGGGTGGCAGGAGCTGCAGCTGGAGATCTGTCTCACCTTGCTCCTCCATGGAAGATTGATTACTGGAGCAAGTAAGCAAGCGGTATACTTTGCTGTTTGCTTTCTTGAGAGGTAGTAGGTGTGAGACGTGGCTTTGGGTGTAGTATGGGCAGCGTTTATATGTGTCCGAAAGAGCTACCTACTGAGTACGGGGCAGATTTCAAGTGCTTTTACATGAGTGCCCTTGTCTCGCTGCAGCGAGCTGCTTCCTCTGTCCCAGAATATTTATCATTTTAGGATTTGTCAAAATCAATAAAAGTGTACCAAATTTACAGATAAAGTTATCTATATCTATATATTATCATGAAAATAGATTTTGACTCGTATAATGATATTAATTTGATTTCCTAATTAAAAGTTTATATATTTTCATATAATCTTAGTCTAACTTAAGATAGCTTGACTTTTGTCATATATAAAGCGACAATTATTACTGGACAGAGGGAGTAGTTTCTTTGTGGGCTACAACCATGGTTTGGGAAGCCGTGGGTTCGTATGGACCATAAGATAGGCATCCACAACAACCTCAAGTGTTGATTCTGATCTTGCGGATGTTGCAGTTGCCTTGAATCAAATGCAATGTGCCATGGCTACTTTGTAGGTACTCCTATTTAACTAGCTAGCTATCAAAAACCTATGAGCTCCCTCTATTTTTTAACATTTTAACTTTTATGTTGTACTCCCTGTATTTTTTAGTAGGGCCACTTTCTTTTAGCTAGCTTCGGATTATGGATTATGGTGGCACAGTCCAAAGCTAAAACAAACTGGCACGATGGAGTACCTTGAGTTAGAGCTTTGTAGCTTGCGTATATGTACATCATCATCTAGGGATGGAGGCATTATCTCAACATGATGGCCTGATCAAAATATTCTAATTTGTAGTCTTAGATGTCAGGGACCAAATCATTCGGGATACATATATATCACTGAATCACATTTTAATGTTTCGTCAATCCGAACACGCTTTGAACGCAGGAATTTTTTATAGTGAACTTTTATAAAATTGTAAAACAAAATTTGGTTTCATTACCACGGATTGGAATTTTCGTGAGGGCTCACAAACGCCACAAAATTACCAAATACCGCCACGAAAATAAACCGTGATGGCAAACCATCACGCAATAGCACACATGAAAACGACAACATTCTCCACACATCCATTACATACTAGGGACGATTATTTCCCCTTTTTCTAATAAAGGAACAACAAGGTCCCTGCCTCTACATCTCTGAAAAGGAACAATTATTCTGGTTGCTATTGTCTTTGTTAATTGCCTCGCTTAATTAGTTCTATGTGTTCATCTAGAAATATGGCGTTTCATTAAAGAAAACATCCAAATGAAATAGTTCAAGCAGACAAGGTCTATCCTCCACCCCCCCCCCCCCCCCCCCCCCCCCCCCCCCCGGCGGACGGGCGGCCCTCAGTTAGTTTTCCAACGCTGTGCATGCATGTACTCTGATGAGCTCATCAGGGAGGTATCTGCCGACCAAATCTCCAATGGGACACGGGGGGGGCTCGATCAAGCTGTTTCTTTCGTGGCCGCTTTTGTTCCGCATGCTGCGTGTCTCGCTTTACGGGTTGGCAATGGCTCAATAATGCGTCGCGCACCTGCATGCACATGCATGCAGTATTCTCCCCCGCGCGATCGATCGATCGAGGTGGGTGAGAGAAGTTTCATGCGTGCCTGCCGATCGAGAGCTTTATTGTAGGCCTAGGTTTGTCCGTCCTGTAAACAGGAAAAAGAAACCACCGATCAAAAGTCATGAGAGAGAGAGAGAGAGTACTGTTCGCCATTCGGCTACAGGCAGCAATGGAGCTTCTCCTTTCGACCTTGCTTCGTCGCCTTTGCTCTTTTGCAGCTTCGATCTACTGCTTTGTGCGTATTGGGATCACTAAACGACTTGTATGGTTGTTATTATCTGTCTTTGCTTATTAGGGGCAATGGATCTAGCTACCTGTAAAAAGCTAAATCATGCAGTAAGCACCATAAATATAGTTTATATAGAGATGGAAATGGGAAGAATAGGAAAAAAAACAAAGTAAAAAAGAGAAAAAAAATACAGGGTTCCAGAATTACTCGGCATATTTTCCTCTTGTTTGCGATAGGAACAGACATAGGTTGCGTGCCCAAATAAGGCAGACCCTGCATTGCCCCAAGCTGTTAACTCACTCTGCATCAAATCAACCAGATACATGTACATGCTAGCCGTAAAAAATGGAAAATCAAACCATGCAGGCAGCCAAAGGCAGCGTCATAAAAAGATGCACATCATTCTATTTCCCCTGGGGATCTCTCTCTCTCTCTCTCTCTCTCTCTCTCTCCATCCAGGTTGAGCTTCAAAGAGCATGCTTTCTCCCAGATAAACACACCTTAGTGGCGAGAAAAAGATAAAAGATGAGATGGTGGGTTGAGTTGACACCAAATCAGTCACTGGCTAACGGCCGGACTGCCGAGGCAGAGGCGGAGCCAGGCGCCTGCTTGCATATGGGGGTAAATAAAGCGGTCGCTGGCTCTTTTGCCCACGAGATGACATCACCAGTAGGCCTTGTCAGTGATCGCATTGGGTGAGATCCAATGGCTGAACTAGGACCGCTACCTCTAACACAAGATTGATACTACTATCGAGCAAGAAATCAACATTGAAAAATATTTTCATTTTATTCACGTTGTTAATAAGTTTAGCACACATAAAATAAAAAGCGATACAATCTAGGCACTATCTGGTAGAGTTTTGGGTTCTCTGAAAACAGCTTTAGATTTGACTTCTCTTGAAAAATGGTTTTTCTAGCTCCACCTCTAATTTATCTGAAAGCTTTTAGTAAAAGAGCTTCTTCTAAAAATAGGGGATAATTTAGAATATTGAGTGCCAAAAGGGAACAGGAGAGCCGATTATACTATGTTTTGGTAGCTCCCGCTCCACATTTTTTTTTTCATCCGGCTTCACCTTAAAATAAGGAAAAAAAATAGCTCTCTCTTAAACTGTTTGGTACAACTTCACCGAAAGCCAGCAGAGAAGCCCCAAATAACAAAGCCTATTTATGAACTGAGGTCAGAAAAGATGTTAATGTTTTGGCTCTCTTCGTTTACATAATTCCGATATATATACTGTAACAAGCAAAGATAAATTAATTGATTTTGCGTTGATTTAATAAGAGAACAAATCTATTAAAGGATACATAGACATGCCTAAAAAATTAGAAAAAAGTACTCAAGTTTTATTTACCATGACTAGGGTCGTGGCCCTAGTTGCCCTATGCAGAGTTCCACCACCGGTGAGACTGCAGGAGTGTAATAAGATCCTCCAGATTTGGGCATGTAGGTTAACCCAAATCCATGCTAGACCATGGTAGATCGCGCGATATATATGTGCTTAATTAGTAAAGTTGACTTTAGGTAGCTAAGGTTAACCCTGAGCAAAGTGATGGAGAATATTCGCTGCACTGAGAAGAATGGCACGCGAAAACCCCGCTGCTGAACATGCGGTAGCTTTTGCTGGGGGCCAGGAGCATGGTGAAAAAGAAGGCAGCCGCGCCCCTGCGCAGGGTAAAACTAGCTAACAGGTGCCTCCGAGCGCGTGGGCTTGCTTTATGCGGGGGAGAAAAGCTGGGATCAAAGGGGGGACATGGAGCATGTCAGCCCCAGATCGAGGCTGCAGGGTACATGCTGCCCACCATGGATTTGTGCGCGCTTAGATCCATGTACGCAAGCTCCACCGATCGACGTCGTCAAGCTTTTCTTTGGGCCCGTGTGCTCTCCACTAACTTAGACACTTGTACCTTCTTAATTGCGTGCAGCTGCTGCTGCTACTCTTGTATCGTATGGTCTCACCACGAGGTGTTACTCGTAGCGATACTTCTGCGTGCATTGAGCTCGGCAAAGGGCTTCTCCTTTTAGATCACTATGATCCTTCAATGTAGCCCAGCATGCAGCACACACCAATGCATGCAAGAGAAAAGGTGTCCATGCCAAGGTTAGCAAAACCATTAAAACCGGTCGGTCTAGTTTTATCGGATGATCGGTTTAAAAAAAAAAATTTAAAAATAAAACTTGAAAATTTTTAGCATTTCAAAAACACAGTCGATAAACTAGTATAACCGAGAGGTAAACCGATGGATTTCAAAATTTGAAACTTGAAAACAAATGAAACCAAAGAAATCGATCATAAACCCAAAAAGAATCACTCGATTACTATAGTATTTTCGACCAAATTCCGTTCAAATTTTAATTTTTCAATTTATAGCAGTTTTCCAAAAAAATTTACGGTTTAAAAAAAACGACGAGCACCGAGCACCATTTTCCACGGCTCCGTCAGTGAATGAAACGCTGGTCCACGCACACTATAGTAGAATGAACCAGTCCTCGAGACATGGAATTCTGCCCTCGTCAATCTTGGACTATTCCCTTTCCTTTTACACGCGGACGCACCTCGCCGGCTCGCCCTCCGCCCCTCCCTCACCTTTCGCACTTCCATGGACCATGACCATGGGAAAGCACCACCACTTTGGGCACATCACCGCAGCACAGGACACTGTCCTGTTAGTATGGGTGACGTGTTGTCAACACTTGCGAGCTTCACACAGTCGCTTAGGTCACTGGAATAACGGCAGCTCGAGACGCTGACCTTACACTGTCGGCTCATGTCATGGGGAATGTGCAACCTGTCAGATCTTGCGCAATATCACTGGCATGCATTGGGCATTCAGCGCTTTTCGTAAAGCCTCGTTTGGAAAGTGGCTTATCCTAAGGCTCACAAACCAGGGGCTAAGGGCACGTTTAAAACACAATGGTTCAAATGGAGAAAACATGTTTACAGTTTGAGAGAAAAATTATTTAAAATTTAGAATCTAAAATTAGTGCTGATGTGGTATGTCACATGGACTTGAAAGCGTAAGACAAAACAGAGTTTTCAGCCATAATTGACTGAGATTGAGTATTTATCCTTCCCTATTCATGCCAAGTTAAGGTCATCTTTGTTTCAGCTTTTAAATTGGTTTTTCCAACTAAAAAGACAAAACAAATAAGATCATGAAAATCTCGTTTTTAGAACGTTAAAAAGACAGCTTTATGAGGAAGTGAAGTAAAAACTGAAAAGCTGAGCCATAATTGATTGAGATTGAGTATTTCTCCTTCCCTATCATGCCAAGTTAAGGTCATCTTTGTTTCAGCTTTTAAATTGGTTTTTCCAACTAAAAAGACAAAACAAATAAGATCATGAAAATCTCGCTTTTAGAACGTTAAAAAGACAGCTTACGAGGAAGTGAAGTAAAAACTGAAAAGCTGATTTAAGGTTGCTTTTTTTTTTTACTTTTGGTGTCTAGACAAGTTAAAATATATTACAAAGTTAACATCAAAATACCACCACCCAACTTTTTAACTAGTCACAAATCAACTTTTTTAAAAGCTCAAATGCACTAGCCCA
>BCLF01000006.1:2547930-2586522 GCA_001602275.1 Zoysia japonica | reverse complement strand
AAAAAGCCCTAAATATGTGCACCGACTAAATCACCTAACAATAACGTGAAAATTTGACAAAAAATAATTTATAATGTTTCATTTTGTCACCTAACAATATCTTAATAAGAAGCATGATATCTTTTGATATTAGCCTAGCTTAACATAATACTGGTTAGAACTTTCTCCACACTGTTAGAATAGTACATGTTGAAAATTTAAAACATATCTTGTTTGATTTTGTGTGATGCACTAATTATAATCAACATGTTGAAAGCACTTTTATTTTAAGGGCCATTTGCGTAACTGACCCTAGTTGAGAAGCTAATTATATGTTTGGCTTTGTTTTTTTAGAGTTTGCACATTTGACCATGATTTTTTTAAACGAACAATGAGATTGGCCCTACTCCGTATTCTCCACTTAACGGTGTTAAGTTTTATGTAAAAAAAGACATTTGCCCTTCCACTATTGATCCAATTCTTCATTTGTTTTGCATAATTGATCTGTTTTGTAAAAAAATTCTAATAGCATACAGAAAAATTCAGCAATAATTAAATGTATTTTGAATGTAATTTAAAAAAATTTGAATATTTTGACAACATTTCGAATATACTTTATTTTTTAAAATTTCAAGTGCAAGGGTAGTTCTGTTCTTTTCCCATGGTCTTCATTATTTATTGATTTTTTCTATTTTTTAAATCATTAAAAAATCTTGCTGTTAAAGGTGTTAGAAATTAGGGCTAAACGGCAGCTTCATTTTGAAAAATCAGAGTCAAATGCGCAAACCCTAAAAACTAGAGTCAAACATACAATTAGTTTGTTAACTTAGATCCCTGATGCAGTTCTCCTTTATTTTAAAATGGAATCGTAATTTAAGAGAAAGGTAAATCTAAAGATTTAGAGAAAATTGAATTTGGATATATTTATCAACAGAAAAGGATTAAAGCCATGTTGGGCCGGGTGGCCTTTCCCTGACCCTACAGCCCATATAAACAGCTCCCTAGCGACTAGGCGCCTTGCTATTCCTCGAACCCAAAAGAAAAAAAAAAGCGCGCAAAGAAATCGTAGAAACCGAAGTAGAAAAATCGATTCCCGACTCGCCGGCCCTCCACGAAAACGAAGGTCCAGCGAGCATACGCGAACCTCGAAAAAATATCGCCGCGAAATCTCTCGCTGCTCGCGGCCGCGGCGGCCGGTAGTAGAAGAACCCGACGACGTCTGCGGCGGTGATGGCGTGCCGCGCACTCGCGCTCCGCTCCCTGCTTGTCCCCGATCCGCTCCGCCGCCTCCCGGCCGCCGCCACGGCGCCTCCGGCGGCACGGGCGCCGCGTGTCGGCCGTCGCCCCCACCTGCGCTGCTGCTCCAGCGGCGGCGGGGACCCTGGGCAGCCTCCTCAGGAGGCTGTGCTCGAGGCCATCTCCAGTGAGTCCTCTCTTCCCCACTCCAGTACAGCTTGCTGCTCTGTCCTAGATAATTTTTACTTACTGCTCGCTTTGGTTGGGTGCTTTGCCATCTTGAGTGGTATACTGGTGTGGTTTTGACAAATAACGATAATTGGAAGGATAATGTTTGAATAACCGTTGTTTCCGTGAGGCTAGCTTGATAAGCAACGAGTCCTATATGCGGATCCAGATCCGGTGAAGCGGTGAAGAAAATTCAGGGTACTGTAGCACCTGAATTAGCACTGTAACAGAAATTATTTTTGATTGTTCTTGTAGCAGAACTGTTCATCAGGTCCTATTCACTGTTACTGTAACGATACATATGGATCGTTGATTTCAGATCGATCGGTGATGAACCTTATTAATTCCAGGTACTGTAGCTCCCCTGAATTTACAGTAATTTACAATGTAAATTCACGGGACCTCTTTTCCCCTATATGCATACGTATGAAACGGGATTTGTTGTTAGCTTGGTGTGATGGTCCCAGCTATTAAGACAATTTTTGGTACAGGTTTCTTTAACTTAATATAGGAGCTGGCTTTCAAGGGATTTTTGTCCTCGATTTGTGAACATAAATTTCTCATCTTAGCATTTTCTTTGGTTAAGGAATGGTTTTTTCTACATAGACAGGTTTTCATTACTGATGTTTCCCCTATTGAAACCAGAGGTAGCAAGGTCTAAAGGAAGGGTTGCACTCACGACAAATATGGTCATGGGCGGTACCGTGACGGATGATGCAAGCGATGAGTGGCTTGTTCTGGATCAGAAGGTATGTCTCAGTGTCCAACTAGTTGCTACTTGTATTTGATATTGCAACTTACATGCAAGATGGACCCCACAAATGGGCCACTTTAAACTGTTAGTACCAGAATTTTGAGAAATTCGACCATGGACAATGATTTAGATTGCTGCGTAGTCCTTCCCTGTGGACATTTCACTAAATAAAAGGTTTCTTCTAGAAACAATAACTTCAGCTTGGCAATGTTACAGGTGCAGTGTCTGTTTCATGTTAATGTAGGATTAATAGCTTGTCTGCTCGTGTAATGGTGAATAATGGGATTAGATCATTTCAGGGAGCAAAGACCTGAGGATTGTCAGGCTAGTTTGCATTTTCAATATGCTTCTATCTTGATTTTTGCCGCTGCATACTAATTATTTGTTCTATATGCAACAAAGTTCATTGCTTTAATCTGTTATAGTTTCTAGAAATAAAAAAATTAAAAGAACCTTGAAATATTAAAATCATTTGGTTTAGGCATTGCTTAATATGGTATGCTGTTTTATTTCACAGGTTAATTCATACCCCACGGATAGAGGATTTACTGCAATTGGTACTGGGGGTGATGATTTTGTTCAATCAATGGTTGTTGCCGTTGAATCTGTTCTTCAAGAGTCAATTCCTAAGGTTAGCACTTACAGTTGTTGGGAGAACGGAGAAGAATGTTCTGAGACTTGGATTCTAAACTTCTATTTGTTCTTTAATTTCTAGATGTTCCTAGACTAATTCCTTACATACAAACTTTATGCTCAAGAAACACCCCACAGGAGCTGTCAATATTCCAATATTTTATTGTAGTTATTTTTTTTGTAATAAAGCAATTTTAAGCATTTTACAACCTTTTTCCTTAATTGTTCCTTATATTCAATGGATTGTACAGGGGCAGGTTTCTCAGAAATTATCCTCCAGGGGAAAATATGTTTCTGTGAAGATTGGGCCAATTCGTGTGGTGTCTAGTGAACAGGTACTTTGATTTAAGACATCTTTACTTGGAAAATAACATCTATTTGCTTGGTTTCTACATTTCTCTCTCTCACTCTCTCTCTGCAAAATACATCTTTCATTTTTCATAGTTTGTGCATTAGAAATGACTTGTCGAAAATTTGATTGTGGCTCTTCAGGTTCAAGCCGTGTATCGTGCCATGAGAAGAGACAACAGGATGAAATATTTCTTATGAACTGCAATTGTGCACAGTGCACCCTGCATTTTTCATAGTTCTCCATCGTGTAACATAGACAGTCCTGCCATGCATTCTGCATTACCTGTAAGCACTGAATCAGATGGAAATTTGTGTTCATTGCTGGTTTCTAGTTGGCAGATGGCATTGTATGATGCGAAGTCTCATGTCCCTTGCTGCAGGCTGGAGCTCTGGTGAATTAATATAGAATTGGGAAAGGCCTTTCATATGCATTCAATCCCAAACAGATCAAGATGTGTTGACGATCTGCAGCCTGTTGGTTTAGGTTACGTTCTATAATGCAGTGGTGATATTTAGCTATATCTTATTGTTTTGAGTATGTATTTACTGTTTTAATAGATGTACTTTATGTTTCACAATTTCGCTTATAAGATTTATGTTATCATATTAGTTATGATGTTTCTAAAATTGACAGTGGGTGTCTTTAAGCCTGATCCTAAGCAACTTATCAACTGAAATCCTTGCTCATAAAACACGCACTTTAAAAATTGGCTAGAATGCTTGCAACGAGATTCCTTTTCTTCCTGAAACTAAACTGATGTGCTTTATAAATTGAACAAAAGCCTGAAACTCACCAAGTGTTGCCACCTCAGGGTTAATATTTGGAGAACATGCCATGACTGTTAGATATCAGTTATAAGCATTACCTTACAGCAGTACTGAATATATCCGAGTAGCGAAAATCTGATAAAATTAAGTATGTATGTTCACTGCTTATGTTGCATCATATGTACACAGACAACGTTCCCAGAATACCTGAGCGCATTTTTGTATAGGATATTAGGGACCTGTATATTACTTAAATCCTATTGAAAAGATCCCAGAATTTTCTCCTTATCAACAGAGGGTACATGTACCCTTGGAGAAAGAAAACACCTCACATTGGATTCTTTTATAGAAAGTAAAATCATAAACTCAGGATTATTGAAACAGCAACGGTATCGACAATGCAGACAAACCAGAACAAAACCAGTCTCCTAGATAATTCTTTAATTGATGTTGTTGTTGACTTTGAAATTCAACTTTTATCATTTATCTTATTCAAAAAATTTGCTCGAACGTGTAAAATTTTAAGTTGTGATTCAAACAACTCAATGATAAATCAAATTATATCAAAATATCTAAAATTTATCAAAAAATTTTGAATAAAATAAATAGTTAAAGTTCAACGGTGACATCAATTAAAAAAATAAAAAAGGGAGAGAGTATATGTTCAGATATCAAGCTCTCCAACATCTGCACCAGTGTCTGGCAGGAGCACTGAATGCCTGGACCTGGATACCATATCCAGCAGGATAGCAGATTATTTGGTTCGCCATTCACACCCCCTTGGCTGATTCCTTTACGTGTATTGAAAATGTGACATAGAATAAAAAAAAAACAGTTGCTAAACATATACTTTTTCCGTTCTTTAATTGATATCGTCGTTGACTTTTAAATTCAACTTTGACCATTTAATTAAAAAATGAAGAAAGTATGCATTAATAGTGAGAGAAGAAAATATCATGTCTCACCACTTTGTATTGTTTTTCTTCTATGTAATAGCTAGCTGTTGAATCCTAGAGTATCCTTGATCTTCTGAAATGATGGCAAAGCACCAGGTGGAGGTACACTACCATCTTTTATCGCAACTAAAGCATCTTGCATGTCACATTACTATAAGACACCAAACCCTCTGGACAATTTGCAGGTTATTATTGATGTGTCACTCATCGACCATGAAGTGATCCTTAAACTGAAGGTGGTTTGTGCTCTATAATACTCCCTCCCGTCCCGTAATAGATGTCGTCCTGGAGCTTTGCATCGAAACCAAGGAAGCATGCAGGCAGCAGAACTGAGCACCAGCGCTAAAACAGCTTGACGCTGCTGCCCCTCATCAATCTTGCGGCAGGTGATCCTGGTGGGTGAGGATCCAACGAAGAGAGAGAGAGAGGAACAGCAGGTGGGAGAATAACTCAGGGGTATTGGAGGAAAGTCATTATTGTGATTTATTGAGATGCGAGAATGAACAAGTAAATTAAGAAATTAGAAGAGTATAAGATGACAAGTAAATTGAAACGGAGAGAATATGTTTTAGTCATAGGTAGAAGTGCAATATGTGTGAAATAACTAACAGGGGCAGGAAGGGATCAACAATATATAATGGAATTTTATCAACTGTTGAAAACTCGTGGCCTTATCCTTGATGAACATAGATCAATTGAATGAAAAAAAAAATTAAATTGCTTCACACTTATAAAATAAAAACAGACCTGCATTTCATGCATTGATACTCCTATTAAAGACAAAGGATACACAACAAGACTAAAACCAATTCCCTCAAGTTCAGCAGGGCTCAATATGGGAGTTTTACCGCCACTTTCTAACATGTTTGCCTGCAGAACAGAATATAAATGTGATCATGCCGCTCTTAGGGAAAGAGTATGTCCAAGAAAATATTACAACTATAAAGACATTTGGAAGCATTTGTCACTTACAAGAAAATATGGTTACTAACTAATTTGTAAATGCATATTCAAGTTCTGACTGGGGGATCAGGAATGTAAAAATGCAGAGAGAGAGAGAGAGAGAGAGAGAGAGAGAGAGAGAGGGAGGGAGGGAGATGCTACTGCACAAAATGCATCTAACCATCTTTGGAACTCCTGGTGCAACTGCACAAAATGCCTTCATCTCTTCTACAGAAGCGAGGGCATCAATAAACAGAACATCTGCTCCAGCATCAGCAAAAGCTTTTACTCTCCATAGTGCTTCATCAAGAGAAATAGCTTGACGAGAATCCGTCCTTGCCACAATAACAATGTCAGAGCCACTCTTCTTCCTAGCATATATAGCAGCTTTTATGTGCATGATCGCTTCCTCCCTTGAGATGACTTTCCTTCCTTCAGTATGTCCACATGCTTTTGGTGCCACCTTAGAAAATGATATATGTCATACTCTTTCAGGATAAGCTAAATCAAATAAGTAATTATGAAATTGAAAATCTTCTCATATTGATTTGTGAAAAAGCAAGCAATCCAAAAGGACATGGACATGTATGATATTGTACGTCCTGCATATGTATGTAGAATAAAATAACAACTGGCAGTGACAAGGTCTATCATCTAAACTATCAGTGTGATCAAACTTATGACTGCAATCAGTGAGTACTAATATGAGAAAGACTGAGATAATGAAATATCACAAAAGGTAATACTGTGGTGCCACAAAATGTATCCCATGTTTATTTTCCTTTATATAATTTATGAAATTTTGATGACGAATGACTGCAACATAATGAAATTGAATTCATTTTTTGTAATACAAGGTTAAGCTTAACAGTATACAAGCTACGCGATTCGATTGGTAGACAAACACATGAAATGAATGATGCATTCTGGTATATCTGCTCCAACCATGATCATACAGCGCTAACCAACCGCTGACCAATAGTATCTCAAATCCCCAAACAAACTAAACCCCCAATCAGAAGGGTTTTACTTTTGACTCGACCACCACACAGCACAACCAAAAGCGCCCAACGTACACCCGCGCGAGGCCCCCGTGAGAGACGCACGTACCGCCCATAAACCCGATCGGGAAGCTGGCGCGCTCGACGAGGCGCGCGCCGAGCGCGTTGAAGCAGCAGGGCGCCTGGTGCGCGCCCGGCGTGGCCAGGATCCGCCGGAGCACCGCGGCGGGGGACTCCCCGACGCGGATGCCACGGGACCCCTCCTATGTGGCGAAGTTCGGGCTTCGCGCGGCCATCCCTGGCGGCGGTGGAGACGGTTGTGGAGGCGCGGCGACGTGGGTACTAGGGTAGTTGAGGAGAGCTGGGAGTGTCAGGAAGCGGATCCTCTGCCGCTCGTCAGAGGGCAAGAGGTGACTGGTGTGTGTGGGCCGAGAGGAGGGACGCCCCACACGACAGTAACAGTGACGCTCGGTAGAGGATCCTGATGCAGGGAGATGTGGGGGAATGGAAAAGGTAGACCTGAGCGGGCGACTGGCGTGATGACTGGCTGAGGCTCGGGTCAGTCAACATGGTAATCAAGTCAACAGGATCCGTGGCCGGTTGAGGTGGAACGGGTCTGTAAAGTACTCACTAAGTGATATTTTTATTTTTTAAATTAACTTTTGATTATTTATAAAAATTTTGTGAAAATATTATTTATTTTATTGTAAAATAATTTATTATTAAAAATATTTTAAATTTGACTTATTTATTTTTATATTTTTGTAAATTTTTTAATAAAACAAATAATTAAAAATTAATTTAAAAAAATAAAAAACATCACTTATAATAAAACAAAGGGAGTACTATCCTACCTTACATGTGGGCTACGGCTTTCATTTCCTGCCACTGCGTCTGCTATTGATGTTTTACAGCGCAGGAATCATACATGATTCAATTTTTTTAAAAAACATAGAGATTGTAAAAATTCGTAGGAGTATTTCCAAACCTGACCAAATTTATAGGTATCATACAAATAATGCTAAAACAACTTTCCATTTGAACTTTTATACAACATATTTAAAATAACATTTAAAATACTCCATCTATTCGTTTTTACTTGCCATTGTGTCATTCATATTTTGTTTTTAAATAACAATTCTCACTTTTCGATACATTTCATTCTTTCCAACATACCTTTCTCTTTTCGTAACACAAATTTCTTAATTTTCAATACAAAATACAATTTTTTAATATATTTTCTCTCTTTTCAATACTTTGTCTAAATTTTTCACGCACATCACTAGAATAATTAAAGTGAACGGATGGAGTATTAGGCCACCTTTGAAATTAACGTTTTTTTTCTTCTCAATTTTATAGTTTTTCCTATAAAATTGTATCACTGCTGCGAAATCCTACGTTCAAAAAGCCTTAAATTTCGTTAAGTTCCTCAGTGACCCAATTGTTAACAGAAAGTTAGGCCCGTGTGAAGTCTCGATGCCAACTCACCTTCTAGGCTACAGAAGCGTTCAGGCGTCGGCGACGTGCCCACCCCTGCTATACGCGCCCGGCACCATGCACCGCCACGTTCGCACCTGCCTACGCCGGCCAACCCCACGAAGCCAAATGCCATCTCGTCTTCCAAGACCGACGAGGTAGATAATCGGAGGCTCCGCGGCTCATCGGCAAATCCTCTCCGTGTTCCTGCTCTGTTCTTCCCCTGCCTGGCTGCCTTATCCAGAGCATTGTCACGTAGAGCCCCTGCAGCTCCACCGATCAGTTCGTTCCCGCGATCGTCGCCGCGACAGGAACTTGTGAGGAGCAAGTGCCGGCGAGGTAGCACGATGTCGGGGATGTCGCTTGCGGTGGCGCCGCGGTCGGACCCGGACCACAGCGCGGAGCGGCAGCCGGCGGCCGCGATGCTGGGCGGCGTGATGGGTTCGCTCCGCGTGATCGAGCTCCAGCTGGTGGCCTTCATCATGGTGTTCTCCGCCTCCGGCCTCGTCCCCATCATCGACCTCGCCTTCCCCGTGGCCACCACGCTTTACCTCATCGTCGTCTCCCGCCTCGCATTCCCGCCGCTCCACGGCAAGCTCGACGCCGCCAGCTCCCCCTCCGCCTCCCAGGAGATCTTCCGCGGCAGCACGTAAGCGAGTTTCTCTCATGTCAATCGCTCTGTTCGTTTCTTTAGTTCGTTCCTGCTCGCTAAAAACCGTTTGCGTCGATCGACGGGCGGCACGGCAGGCTGTTCCAGGCGTACGCGGTGTTGGGCACGACGGTGGGGCTGTTCCTGCCGCTGGCGCACGTGCTGGGCGGGTTCGCGCGCGGCGACGACGCGGCGGTGCGGTCGGCGACGCCGCACCTGTTCCTGCTGTCGTGCCAGATCTTGACGGAGAACGTGGTGGGCTCGCTGGACGCGTTCTCGCCGCCGGTGCGGGCGCTGGTGCCGCTTCTCTACACGGTGCGCCGCGTCTTCGTCGTCGTGGACTGGGTCTACGACGTCTGGACCAACCGCACGCTCGCGCAGGTCGCCACCGCGCAGGAGGCCATGTGGGTGTGGTTCGGGCGGTACCTCGCCGTGGCCAACCTCGCCTACTTCTCCGCCAACCTCTTCGTCTTCCTCATCCCCAAGTTCCTGCCCCGCGCCTTCGAGAAGTATTTCCGCATGCGCGACGAGGCCTGCGCCAAGACCGCCGAGGACAAGCACGCGCGCGGACACGAGGATGCCGCCGCGCCGGAGCAGCGCCCGCAGCGCGACGCGGCGGCCAAGTCGGTGGAGGCCAAGAAGGCGGACTGAATGCATGGATTAGCTATGCTTGCGTGTGTTGAGCAATTTCATGGCTTGTAATTTCTGTGGTTCCTTTCAGATACGTTGCTAATTTGATAATAGTAAAATTCGAAGGTGTTGCGCATTCTGATCGAACCTGGTGACGAGTGTGCAAACGGTTGCCAGGTAACTTAAAAACTTCACTAGCAAAGACTAGCGAAAGAAAGCATTCCCAAGTTGACAGGTAGAAATTCATGACAAAGGATCTTAAGCTGATTCCCAACTGTTTTCAAGCAATGAGCTCTAGCAGGACCTAAAACAACAGTTGGAGCATATTTATAGAGACCATTAGTTCAAACAGTCCTCAACTCCAACTATTCAGTATCTTCATCACTGCAAAAAATAAGATTCAAGTGTCTCACTACAATTATGATCTGCCGCACATGAGAAGATGGGCAAGGAAGGTGCAGTGCTACTGCATACCATCTTGAATCATCACCTGAAGCACCACTCATTCCTGTGCATTCCTCAGAAGATTCTGTAAGAAGAGGAAATTATATGGATGTAAGGTTGCAATTTCAAAAGATATGAAATGTTACATTCAAACATCTTCACTCATTCAATGCACTGATTCTAGAGCTCTTGTCTCAAGAATTGAAGATACTCCCTTTGTTTCTAAAATAATGTCGTCCAAACAATAGGAGGCAGTTAATTTCCATCTCAATCGATCTACTCGTCGGAACAACAAGAATTAAGAAACGGAAGGAGTAATTAATGATCTTGTTCTTATTTTGGACCTAAAAGGAAGGATTCAACAAAATATTTAACTTTATCTTATAAATTGTGTATCAAATCTGTGTCTTGGAACTAGAGACTTACCAAACTGAGCCTATATAGCCTTCAACATGATATGATGCTAAAATTCACTTTAACAATAACTATGACTTGTGCTGCTACTCTGGATATTTCACAAGTAATATTTAGGAAATACCAAAAAATGTATCATGAGGCATAGACATAGTTACTAACTAGCATAAAATTAAAATTTCATACCTGCGATATATATATATATCTTCCCAAGGATGCAAGCAAATACAACAAACAAAACTAGCAGCTTGAGCAGAACGACACCATACATATTAGTAAAACTAGCATTACCTCCATCAACATCCATATTGGAGTGATCCGAAGCACCACTCTTTCGAGAGCGTTGAATGTGTTCTATAAGAGTGAAAAGTAGGTGAATGTTACAATTCAGTTTTTTAAAGCAATATAATATATATTATCTAAAAATGATATAATCTCATGAATTTGTTACACGATATTATTACTACATCTTCAATCCGCTCAATTTTTCACATGATGTAAGTTCAATCATCTGCATTTTTCAGGTGATGAAGGTTGTCTGGTACAGATCTAGTTATTGTATTACTAAATTTGAATCTCGTACCTCATACTTCCAATAAGTTTTCTCATTTCAATGACAAAAACAAGCTGTAACTAGTAAGCCTATTATATAAGAAATTCTAGTTCAAGAAGCATGTATTTTTTTTGTTATTTTCAAAAATCATTAACACAATCTTAGAGAACATCATGCCGAAAACATGATGCAATCAAATCATACATTGTAGGTAATGTCATATATATTAATAAATACAACAATATAATTGTTATTACCTGTATCAACATCCATACTTGAACTAAAATTCCATATTGAAAGATTAATCTCCAAAATTTGTAAAATTTTTAAGCTTCTGTTGTACAATTCCTCATCGAGTAACTCAATATTTGCAATAGCATCATCAAAAGCTTGCTTTGCAAGTTGATCAGCCCTAAGATATAAGTACGGCTAGAATTATTCTGATTATATATTATATATACAAGACATACTATGAGTAATTAAACACTAACATACCTTTCAGGTGAATCCAAAATCCCATAATAGAAAATAGAAACATTCAAAGCAAGGCCGAGCATAGTAGGATGTGCTGGAGATAGATTTCCCTTTGCTATGTTAGAGGCAATCTGTGCATGCGCATAAAAATATTAGTTGACACAGGCCACCCCTAATATTTACTTTTACATCTAAATGTTATAGTGAAAATTTTCTCTTTAGTATGCTATGAACAATTAACGGTTTTCAAAATATATATAGCAGCTAGCATCAAATAATAAATGTATAATCTAATGCATATATTCTTCTTGAAGACAAACAAGTGTGTTACAAACTAATGCATAATTTAAATACTGGATATTGCAAACATTGCAATTTTTCTTCGAAGTAACCATGATAAATAAAGTATACTAAAATCATAAATATGCATGAGCTACACAAACCATAGTGTATGGACACGAGTAAGACCCATTGATCACTAACGGTATAAAATGATGAAACAAATTTAATAAGAATATTGGATCAAATACACTATAGAATAGTTATACAAATTTATAATAATTAAAGGCTCATACACTTGGTAAATATCCACAAATTGAAACACAGCTAGCAATTCAAGATTAAACAAAACCTTTGAACGGAGGAAAGAAAAAATTAATTCTAAGTATTCAACATGCCTCATAGACCTTCAATGACTCGTCAATGACTTCAGAATATTCAGGTTCCATCTTGAACTCCGCAAGGTAACGATAGTAATCTCCCTTTCTAAAAACCAAAAGGAAGACTATTGATCAGGTTATAGAGTCAAATTAGTAAGAACATAAGCAAGATAAGTAACAAGTAACATCACATTTGTTAGTGCAAACTTTGCCCTCAGCATCAGAACAATAAGGTAGAAGGTGTGTGTCAATTGTGTAAATCACATTGTTGCACAGTTTATTGAGCTCGGCCTCCACCTTGTGACAGAACATTGTAATCATCTTCATATGGTTCTCATTACCTTCTTCCTCTTCTTCAATTTCAACTTGTGCAAGGGCATGCAGTGATGCCCTCTTTGAATCTGTCACTTTTTTGTACCTAACTGAAAGAAGATTCCTTTCCTCCATTGTAAGCTCCAAGTCTAAATTTGCTAAACTATTCATTTCTTCCATCAGCTCTGTTTGAAACGAAGAGAAAAATTAGCAAACTAAGACTAGAAACTGATAAGTTACAAGAATGATTTCAATAAAGGTCAACCATTTGATTGTCTTGGATTAAAATTTGAAACTAAACATGAACATAAGTAACCATATCTCATACATATCATACAACTAATGTAGTTCACACATCAAATTGCATTACACATGATGCTTTGCATGTAACTGCACATCATTGTTTGACATCAGGAGTAAGCATTTACATAGTGAATCATCATATTTATGGTGCAAACAAGTGCAAAGTTACATCATGACTGGGCATTCATAATCTTAAAAACTTCTATTATAACCAATTAAGGTCTTCCCTGAGTGGAAAATAAAATATACCAAATTATGTCTCCCACACATACATATCACTCCCTATCTCTCACCCTCCAACTTTGTGGACAGAGTATTTTAAGTAACTTTGTTGAAACAATAGGGGGATAGAAGGTTGACAGCAATTTTTTTATGATAAATTTTCAGGGAACAAGGAGCTTTGCTTTGTTCAATAAAGAGAAAATATGAGCTACTATAATCAAGGAGGCTCAAGAAGGCTTGGTTGCATGTTATCTCCATTTAGGCTCCCATTCACACCAGATCTAAATCTGCATATCTAGGAAAGCATAGCATACTCTAGACTACTCAGAAGAGTCCATCGACAACAATTGAGTTTGGGTCGGGTGGAGCAAACGACATGCCCAAGACGAGAGAGTCTGCGATTGGAATTTCAAACCTGCACCATGATTGAAAATTGGCACCCGCATCCACACCCATCGTATCTTAGAAGGTTTTAGGCACCCGTCAAGCATGATGCGCAAATGCGAAATGTGCACGTGGAGTGTTGGTGGAGCAAAGTTGAGGATGACAAATGTCGGTGCAATCAGATTGGGGTATAGCTAGCCCATGGGTTAGGCTAGGCCAGCACGGCATAGACCCGAACGTGCTCGGGCTGGCTCCAAGGCAACCCAGCTAATTGATAAAGTCCTGACGTGCTGACCCATGGGCCAGCTCCCTAGGCCCAGGCATGTCAACTGTGTTTACATAGGTCGTGTTGTGCCATTTGCCCAACAAGCCATGTTGGGCCCACCTAAGAAAATTATTAAAAACTACTCATATAATATTTGAAATATTAAATTTTAAACAACAATGGGTCAACTTACATGTATTTTAACATCAAAATTTGACTAAAAGACTGATGAGCATGATGGGCTAGGCCGGGCTTGATGGGCTTTGCGAGACTGGTGATGTGACTCATCAGGCCATCATAAATGGATCAGCACAACCCCTCTATGCTTTGTGTCGAGCCATGCTTAGGGTGGGCTTAAATGTTGGGCCTTGTGTTGGCCCATTTAGCATGGACCATGTGGCCAAATATAGCTTGTTGGCTAGAGTAGAATATGCCATGACAAGGGCTCAAGTGGAGTATGCTTTAACAAGAAGCCTGGACGCAGTGAGCTTAGCCTTCTTGTTCCAGCCACCGGCGCACCGGCGATGAGGAGCTTGAGGTAGCCATCATCAAACCTGGGTGTAGTGCGGTTCGCAGCGGCATGGGGAGGGATAGGATGATGCACGCCACACAGCAACGCAGGTAGGGTGATGCAATGCGGTGTGGAGCAGGGCAGTTGGGTGTGGTAGCAGATCAAGATCGGGCAGTGCGGTGTGGCAGCAGAGCAGGAAATGCAGCACAAGAGGTGGGTGACACAAGAAACGGGCATGGCAGGGTGAGAGGTGGCAAGAAGGGGACTGGTAGTAAACCTGGTGCAGGAGAGAGAGAGAGAGAGATCTAGAGAGAGAGAGAGAGAGAGAGAGGGAGATTGACTTGAGGCGGTAGCCAATGGAAAGCTAGACGACATGATGTGGACTGAAACATGCACCGGGGAAAAAACTAGGCTCGTTTCACACTCGACTGGGATCCACGGGTGACAAATCAAACCTCACATGACACTTTCATGTGTTGGGCGCAGTTCTGACCCACGGGCGTAAAATAGGACCCGCACCCATGCTTATCAATTGCAAAACTCAACAAGGATGTAAACAAGACACCCAAATCACAATCCCTAAGCCTAGCAAAAGCTATGTATCGAATGAAATCAAGGTAAACACAGCGGAAAATTGAATGAACATGTATAGAAAAACCTAAATCAAACCATGTGAGTGAAAGCCAAGGAGGCAAGTGAGGATGGAGAAGGGACGGGGTTTAATACCATCGTAGCGCATGGTTTTCTTTGCAAGCGCAGCACGAAACCTCCGCTCCTCGCGTGAATCCATTTGCAGCAGATCTTTCGATCTGAACTCTCTCAATTGCGGCTAGGGTTTCCAACTAAAACAAGGGGAAAGGAGTGATTGAGGGGTGGAAGGAGCAAAAAGGGTATTTATATGTTTCTTAGGACATATGAAACAATCCCAACCATCAGTTTCATGACATGGATTCATCTGGCCGTGCATTTACCATTAATTAGTATAGCTAGTGGTAAGATATTGCTTTAAACATTTAAAATCAATATGTTCATGTTTCCATTGAGATACTGGATCTTGAGTTGTGATCTTCATGTGTCTTTAATTCACAGTTACCCTTTTATAATAGATTTAGGTACAATGTTGTATTAGCTGTTACCGAAATATTTTATATAGTTGCTATCGATGTGCAATGACAAGTGGAGCCACCTGTGTCACTGACAATACAGGATCACGGGTTGTTTGCAAAGCCATATGAAAATCATTCAATATGTTTTTATTGGATCAAATATAAGGAAAATATTCTTATTACTATGCAGTATCCTTGTTATTGGTACATGTTTTAGATCAGATATGTATTGGTTGCGCGAAAAACAGAGCATCTGTGGGGACGAAGCAAAAACTACTGATGCTAGAAAGATCTGAAACAGCTCGGATTTACGAGATTTACGAATTCCCAGATGCAAACATCAAGATGTGCACCGTCACCGTTCTCCTTAATTTGCCACATGAAGCCTGGCACTCTTATGATTCTCTGAATTAGCATCGTTTGATACTGGAAAGAACAAAAAGATGGCCAAAACCAAAAGGGGAAGGAACGGAAACCAACAATTTCAGACAACGCCTTTGTCCATAAAACTTCACAACTAAATTCCTCAGCTGGCAAAGCCCACTCCAAATTTCAGTTCTTCTGCCCGACGCTGACGAGCGCGACGGAGGAGAGGTACACAGCTAGTCGATCTCGATGGGGCTGGAGGAGGTGTACCCGCCGGCCCTCTCCCTGATGGCCGAGGGGACGTCGGCGCGGAGGACCTGCACCGAGAACTTGACCGTGCCGCCCTCGGCGGCGCCGTCAACCAGCTCGAAGACGCACCCGTCGCCGAGCCGCAGGCCGTTGTCCTGCGCGAAGCCCCGCCAGCCGGCCTCCAGCCGCAGAAACTGGCGGCCGCCGGTGAACCGCATGTCCCAGGACCGGCCACACCACGTCAGCGTCGCTGGAGCCGTGCGGCGCGGGAGGAACGGGGCCACTGACCTCGGAACCACCTGCTCCATCAACAAAATGTATTTCATGGTAACATGTTAATGCATCGTTTTGCCAGAAAATCCATATACTTCATACTGCGAACATGTTAAAGCATCATTTGGCCAGAATTCATACTCCATCTACTGCTAATATGTTTAAAGCATGCTCACAGCACTGCAGAACCTGATGCATTGAGAGTCTCAAAAAAAAAAAAAAAAAGACTGATGCATTGCAGTTGCCGAGTGTTTCTACATCTAAATATCTTTTCCCAAAAATAAGAATACGATTACCACTTGAAACGGCGGCCGAACGTGGGACTTGCACACGATGCAGGAGAAGTATGGCTTCCCCGACAGGGGCTGAATCCTCTCCGCGCATTTCTTCCCCGACACCGGGAGCGAGTCAGGTCCAGTCGCAGGCCCGACAGCAGCCTCGCCGCTCTTCTCCGCAGAGTTCACCGCCGCCTTGCCCTTGCTGGTGCCTGCATTGCAACTCATGCCGTGACTTTGAGGAATGAGGAGTGCAGAGCAGAGGAAGTTCCTTGCAGCTATGCTGCAATCTATGCTGCCCAAACTTCTGTAGTCGTACGTATGGATTATGAGACCATTCGTCACAGTGAACTCGTGAAGCGGAAAAGAAGCGACCTGACACTATTCTTGGCATCGGTTCAATTTCCTAGACTAGAGTAGCTTGCAGCATCCAAACAACCTGATTTTCAGGATATTTTGTCCGGTGATGATTATTGCTGTGCGGCATGCGAGCAAGTGCTCCTTCAGGCAACAAAGAGAATAGGTATAGAGCCCATCACATTGGATTGTGTCAACACCACACGGTGATTGTTCTCCCTGTTTAATGTGGCTAAAAATCCAAATCAGGCGATTATTTGTGTCGACACCACATCACACAACGATTTGCAAGATGAAGAAAAGGTGGGCTGAAAATCGAGTTTCGTTTCTCTGATATAATTGGTGATCTAGGGATTATTCACGCATTATCAATGAAAAACTTTTTCGTACAAGAGCTCAAAGACATGAAAAATCAGTTCCAAAATATAATTTAGTGCTATGCAAACCATTCTATGTTTGTCTGCTAATTTTAAAGAATGCGATAGTTATCACTTGTTACTACATTATTTTATCACCATGAAAATTAACGAGTTTACTCTTTATCTTCGTGTATAAAATTTTAAGCTTCAAATTTCAAACATATATAATTTAGTTTGAATTTTATTTGAGTACGGGTTCTGTATCCGCCATTGTTTTATGGTAACATAAGACATCGAAACAAAGATGCATGCATATATGCGTCAAAAATGCTGCGACCAGCCCTTACGGTATGCTCTTACGGATGTAATGCTATCAACTGTACATTATTTAGTTTGTAACAGATATATAGTAACTAATACACTGATAGTTTTAGCATAGAAATTAAGTTGTTATTTGAAGACATCATCTACAATAGCACTTGCTTTTATACACACCGGACTGTGGTTCAGAGTAAACTGGGAGCATCGCTCAACTAGCTGGTTACAGTGGCTGCGGTGGTGGATCAGTAATACTTCGTCCAGTCCTCGTTCACGCGCTCGCGCCGGAGCCGCTCCTGCTCCCGCGATATGAACAGAGCCGCGCGGCGGTCCACGTCGTCGGCGCCAGCAGGCGCGCCGCCATTCCCGATGACCTCTACAGCGACGGCGGACGGAGGTGGCGCCGGTGCGGCGGCGGTAGGTTTCGCCTTGCCGCTGGCGACCGGTGCCGGCACGGTGGGCGCCGGGACTGCGTAGAAGGGCGCGGCGGTCTTGTGCTTGACGACGCCTCTGGCACGCTTGTAGCTGTACAGACTGATATCCATAGTCGCACTCTGCACGCTTGCACCAGGGAGAGGACGCTCGTTGGGTGTGGGGAGGTGGTGGAGGTTCAAGAAGCGCCATTGTTCATCACTATTTATAGTGGCTTCGACACGTTGCAGGGGGGGGGGGGGGGGGGGGGGGGGGGTGGGGGGGGGGGGGGGGGGGGGGGGGGGGTGGTTCCATAAACTGCCTAGATGCCACGTTTCCAATGCCCTTGCCAATATAGAGCTAAGGTAGCCTAGTGTGCAGGACCAGTTCTGAATTTTCTGATGTTCTATGGCATATGGATTTGTCCTGCGTCGGAACCTAACCTTTTCTCCAGCACAACAAATCTGCTCTTTATCTTTACTAGTAGCAGCCAACGTGTACGCTCTATGCAGTTTGATACTACAGTGGAACCTGCATGCACGATGCTGCCAAGATCCCGCAACTTTGCCTGAAATATCTGCTATATTATCCTTTGGAAAATTGGAGAGATGTGCAGGTTCCTTCTCCTTCCCCCTGCCGCATGGATTCTCAAGTCGCATCAAGGCTTCTTTCCCCCGGCCATATTCGTGCGAGGCGTGGAATGATCTTGGGTGCCTTGGGAACCTTTTACGACAAGTCGTTTCGATGAAGCTTCGTTCAGAACCTAACTTTTATTCACCAGAACTTTTAGGAAAGGGATAAGTCTATGTCACCTCCTCAACTATTATGAGGCTGAACACTTCACCTTTAAACTATAAAACCATATGTTTAACTCTCTGAATTATTGAAAACTATCTAATTTACCCCCTATGGTGGTTTTGTACATAGTTTTGTTACATGTTTACATCATCCCCTCAACTATAACCAATAGACTACTTAACCCTCTAAACTTTAAAAATGGATGTTTAAAACCCCTCCCCCCCCCCCCCCCCCCCCCCCCCAAAAAAAGCTATTAAAGACCTCTACTCTAACCCCTAAACGATTTCATAGGCAATTTTCATCTAATCGAACCTCTCTCTACCTCCTTCCTCCAGAACCAAAATCATTGTCATTCAAACCGCTGACTTTTAACATCAATTTTGACTACTCATCTTATTAAATAAAGTTTGATAAATATATAGTTTATTATAATTTGATTTATCACTAGTGGTATTTAAAAATACAATTAATAATTTTACACATTTGGATTTTTTTTATAAGATGAATTGTCAAAGTTGTTGTTAGAGGTTTATGTGGTATGTTGGAGGTTTCCAATAGTTCAGGAGGTTAAATATCTGGTTTTAAAATTTAAAGGGTGAAGTGAACCTTGAGCAATAGTTGACGGGTGATGTAGACTTATCCCTTTAGGAAAATCAGATTATATTGTATTGAGCTCCTGTGGGACTAAAAATGGAATACAAAAGGGAAGATCCCAGACAAGAAAGATGTGAAGACCTTGTGTTAGTTTGTTTCAATTCGCTCTTGGGACCCTGCATGTCTAACAATCTCCCTAGTTGTCGAAAACATCAAACTTAGGTCGAGGATGAATAATGGATTACCCTTTGCTGCTTCTCTTTTGCTCTGTTTCTTTACCTGGACTTGGTGATGACCATGGTTTGGGTCTACCATTGGCTTCTACTTATTTTCAAAAAAAAAACATTACAATAATACCTTTGATTATTATTATTATACCTTAACAAGAGCAAAATGAATGTATTAACACTACACATCGACAACAGATTATCATCAATCGTCCCTGTCGACTTCAGTTACAAACTCGCGCGCTGTAAAGATCCCTTCAGAACCGATCGAACCTTTCTGCTTTCCCATGGACCCACTGCAGCCGATTCCTCCAAGATTGGCAACTATACTTACATATATTCTTCCTCATATCATTGAGGATCTGCTTTATTCCGTCAAGTTGCCGTTGCCAACAATAAGCTAGTTCAGATACATCCGTCTGTAGTTAACCAACAAGTGCCATTGGTCCTGATTCTCCTGATTTTTGTAAACCATACCTACCAAGATAACCAATCCATTTATGTTGTTTGGAAGTGAAGCATCAAGAACTCCAAGATAAGCTTGATGTCCCTGTAGTAGGGAATAAAGGGAGGGTGGGGTTGGAATGAGCTGCTGGTCCGGTTAATGGTTTATTGTGGCTAAAGAAACCTGGCCAAAAAGAACAGCATCTTTCCGAGACAGACGTGGCATCTGGCTCGTTTTGTACTCTTTCACAAACGAAGTCATTTTGGATATGTTATAGTCAAATATTAGAAATATAAATTACAAATAATCTTTAACTAGTTAAGTTTAGATATGTAAAAACATGTTATTAGATTTAACTTAAAAAATAATTTCATAAAAACATACAATTATAATTTTTTAATAAATATTTTTATAGAAAATAGGAGCCAAAGTTATATTTTAAAAACTGTCATTATCAAAATGACTTCTTTTTTTGACACCGGAGGAAATAAGCGTGTTGGATACAGAGATACCTGAGTGATGAGGTACTTTTTTTCATGGGACCAAGTATAGATGGTCAAATCAAGCCATCCAACACAGCTCGGCCCAAGCATGAAAAGGCATAGCCTGTTTAATTTTGGACTAGCCTAGCACGTTGTGTCTAATGTGCCATGCCAGCCCACCTCACGGGCTCAGGTGTCGGCTCACAGCATGGCTCATAAATTTTTATCGTGCCGAGTTGGTGCTGTTAGGGATGCGAAATAGAGGTGAGAAATAGGAATTACCTCACAACCTAGGAGAATTGAGGCACCTATAAGACCACGTCACCTTATTTGATTATGTTTAAAATAAATAGACATTTAATAAAATTTAATCGTGCCGTGCAGCCGCTCTGGGCCATGCCGGCTGAGGTATGAAATAGTTTGGGCCATGTCCGGGCAAAAAAAAATTGTACTTTGGATTGGCCCATGAAACTTGGTCCGTTTAGACATGAAGTACCTGCAGCAGCTGATGTTCTGGAGGCTCATCCGGTCTATAAGTTGCCGAGGCTCTGTTCTCCTTCATTTTCTTGTGTTCTATTTCGGTCGGTAGAAGCCAACCTCCCTCCGTTCACTTTTTTTTTATATCTTTAAATGGGCTAATTTCTTGAGAAAAATCCTATTGTTTGTGGATTTTATGCCTCAACTGTTTTTCTTTCGCCTCTGGCTATAGAAATTCGCGTCATATCCCGAAGCCGGTGACGGCGAGAGAGGGCGGCGGCTCCGACGGCGCTGCACTGTCAGAGCCGGGGGAGGCGGAGGCGGCCAGAGCGAACGAGAGAGACGGCGATTGCGGGAGAGGGCGGGCCGGAGGCGGGGCGAGGCGGGCTGGGAAAGCGGCCCGCACGCGGGTGTGCTTTTTCATTGTTGAACGAGAACACGGAACCCGGCCCTACTGTTTCCTTGCTTTCCGCGCGCCCTCGTCGTCGTCACTAGCGCGTGCGGCGTTTCGCGCCTCTCGGGTCACATGCTGCACGGCGTGCGCTGTTCACGAAGCCAGCAACTCGTCTCCCGTCCGTCTGTTTGTTCTCCTCTCCCTAGCTCATGACCCGCGCACCTCTCCCTGCAGGCGCGCGCAGCGCTGCTCGTCTTCGCTCGCGTCTCTTGCAGCGGCGGGACATGCCTCGCTCGCGTCGCGTGGTCCTGCGAGCGGCGCGTACGCTTGTTCACGAAGCCAACGACGCATCGCCTCGTCCGTTTGTTCTCCCTAGCTCATTCATCACCCGCGCGGCGCCTCTCTCCCTGCAGGCGTGTGCTCTGCTGCTCGTAGTCGACGACCTATCACCATGGACGGCATCCAGGTACGTGCTCGGTGCTCGGCGTCGCCATTGGTCATCCGGTGCTAGGCTAGCTAGGTAATTCGTGCGCCTGCATGCTCTGTCTTGATCACTGATTCTCGCGGTGTTTGTTTTGGACTGCCGGGAACCGTTGCGGCGGATGCAGGTGGTGGTGCCGGCGCACCCGCTGGTGAAGCACTGGGTCTCCGTCATGCGCGACCGCCGGACCCCCAACCCCGCCTTCAGTCAGTATACATTCAGCCACCTCCTGTTGCCTGATAGATCGATCTTGGAGCAAAATGCTGGTGTTCTACTTACCGATGATGATCGGGCTCTTTTTTTTTTACTGTGATTAACTGATTTCTGGATCGTTTCGCTGTGGACGAGAACAGGGAACGCCATGGCGGAGCTCGGACGGGCGCTCGCCTACGAAGCAACCAGAGACTGGCTGGTACGGAAAACGGTTTTCGGATTTCCAAAATCGGCATGGCGGATTTCTTCTAAATTTTGGGTCACGTTAATCAAGCTTAACCAAATGCTCAGTTCCGATCCGTCAGTTCATCATCGTGTCTCTCTCTCTGGTGTGGTGGCAGCCGACGGTGACGAAGGAGGTGGAGTCGCCGCTCGGCGCCGCGTTCGTCGCGTCCGTCGACGAGACGCAGCCGATCATGGTACGCCAAACACTCCTCTCTAGTGAGTAGTCGCTCGTTCGCATCGTCGCGTGCTCATGATCTCTCTGTTGTGACCTGTACCAGATCGTTCCTATCCTCCGAGCTGGCCTCGCGTTGGCGGAGCGCGCGACGTCGCTTCTCCCGTCGACAAGGACGTTTCATCTCGGTGAGGAGAAGACAGTCTGTTTTACGTATGTGCGAAATTAGAGTTTTCCCATCCTAAATTAATCTCAGTCATTGATTTCTAAAAGTTAGTACCGGTTCAACCAAATTTGATACTGATCCACAGTTTAAAACGTCTTTTGGTATGTACCTCTGTTTCTAAGCGTATCAAATGAACTTTATTATTATTCCAAACACTGTAACAAACCTCACGAAATTAAGAGACTGTTGCACTGTGGCGCTGAGAATGAAAATCTGGACTTGAAGATTGGTCATTTCGCCTGACTCGCCCAAGTAATTTTGTGTTTTACTGATGGCTGTTCTTGATTCATTTTGTTGTCACGTCGGAAGGCATGGCCAGGGACGAGGAGACGCTGCAGCCATCTGTTTATCTGAACAAGTATGCTGTTCTTAATCCACGCGTCCCATGTCATGTGTCGTCTGAATTTACTGATCGCCCTCGTTGTTTTATGATTTTCACTAAATCATTATTGTTCCTCGTTCACGAGTGCAGGCTGCCCGATCGATTCCCTGATGGATGCCGCATCATCATCATGGATCCTATGCTTGCAACGGGTACATTTTCTTTCTCCCCTTCTCACTTTTTTTTTGTCTGTGTATGTTGGGTTTTTTTGTGGGGTGGGGGTTTGGGGGGATTGCAGGCTTGGAGCTACTCCGCACTACATTTTGTATGTAGCTTTTGCTTCACAGAATGATTACCTAACGCATCACGTAATTCTAAGAAACCTAAAATAATACACAGACGACATGCATTTTAGTACTCCTAAAAGTGCTCTTCTAAAATAGATCAAATGTTGTTGGATCAACTACTAAGAGGCAAAACAGAATGCGACCTCAGTTGTTGATTTAAGTAGAAAATTATAGAAACAGATTAACATCACTCAAGAACATGTTCTTGATTACTGTCACATATCAAAACTCACTAATTACTTTATAATTAAATAGTAAAATAATTAATAATTATTGGAGAACTTTTACTTCCAAGCAGATAAAAAAATAATTTAAATCTCGAGATCAATGAAACGACCGTTCACAATGGTTTGGGTACATATATATTTTAAAATCTGCCTGGTAGAAGCATCGGGGTTCTTGCATTGGATACGGAGATTAGAACGCCTCTGTTATGTGAATGTATGGGCCATGGCAAATACCTCTAACGCTTTATATATGTTCGTGTACCAGGTGGAACCATGACCGCGGCGATCAACCTGATCAAGGACCGAGGCGCCGAGGTGGAGCAGATACGAGTTGTGAGTTCCTTCTTGATCATTCTGTCAGATATGTACTCCTACAATTTTCCAAAACCTAATATATAGTTTCCTGTCATCAGCTTAGACGGTTTCGTAAATTAGCCATACATACTGATTGCCATTTTTCAGATATCTGCGATAACTTGCCCATCTGCCATTGAGAAGCTCAGACAGAAGTTCCCTGGGTATGTGCCTGAATGGAGAACTAACAAAAATGCTACCCATACTCAACTCTGATTGCAATATGTGTGTTGCCTCGACCTGGTGCGCTGTGACATTATACATAACTGCTAGTCTGCTACCTTTCTGCAGGATTTGCGTGTACGTGGCTGCAGTTGATCCGGTCCTGAATGAGAAAGGGTACCTCCCTAGCGCGAGCCTGTCAGATTTTTGGCAGTAGAAATAATATGCTTCGAAAATTTGTCATTAGACTTATAAATCATAGACACATATAGTTTTATATGTCATTCACACAGATGACAAAATCATTAAAAAAACAACATTTCAAGTCTCAAATGTGCAAATCCTTCCCCTAACGCAGAGTTGATCCACCCTTTCTATTCCGATGCCGGCCGTGCGTAGCTTGCTCTGAGTTTGGCTTTTTTGGGGATATTTTGTAGGTTCATGATCCCAGGGCTGGGAGATGCTGGTGACCGCAGCTACGGGACATGATCTGTCGAAGCTGGGAACCGGGTTGTTCTCTTCTCAGCTGAGCTAGACTGCTAGCGTTGTCCGCGCCATCACTCCCTACTGTTCGTGTGATGGTTTGGTTTCAAAAAAAAAAAAATACTGTTCGTGTGATGTCGCCTGAATAAGATGGGATTTATCTCGTCCCAATAAACCAAACAAGTAAACTTTGGTCTGGAAAAACAGAGGCCGAATAAACTATTGCCTTGGGATGCGGTCCTGAAGTTAATTTGAAGTAACGGGTCAAGTACCAGCGAACCCATAGACGCGGTGTTAGATATGGGTTCAAGTGATAGTATTACCGATGCATAGATGGTTACAAATTGCTTAATTTACCCACCAAAGTTCTAACTTTTATTTGTTGGTGAATATAGAATTACTCATTTATGGTTCATCGTTAACTTTTAACAACTCATCACCAGTAGCTAATAAAAGTCGGTAAAAAATGAACCATGCTGCAATGTCATAACTCAGCGCGCCGCGCCGTCGTTGTCGCTTTGCATGCCCTGGACGACATGCCAGCACCGGCGAAGAAAAAAGGAATGAAAATAGAGCACCGCAGCAGCAGAGCAGCTGCTAATTCATGGCGGCTGTCCATGTCCGATCCCTCAATAATTTCTTCTCTCTTTTTTCTGATTCCGCTGCTTCTCCTTTAGTACCTTTCACCATCCAAACCAAAGCCGCTTCAATGTGCAAAGCACGTATACACGCACAACCTCATCCTATCCATCCATCCATACGGCCGTAGTAGCTTTATTAAAGCTTTTCCTTCATTTTTCTGAAAGCCAGGGGTCGAGAACCCGGGCGACGAGTGAATAACATAGCGTCGGCGTCGTTCGAGCGTGCGTGCTTGTGCGGTGCGAGCTGATCGAGGAGAAGCGTACCGGCCGGATCGGAGCAGCTGTAGTGCGGTGGAGGCGAAAGGAACCGTACGTCGGCCGGACGTCGTGATGTTGGACTGGGCGCCGGTGGTGGTGGGCGTGGTGCTGTTCGTGGTCCTGTCGCCGGGGCTGCTCTTCGAGCTGCCGGGGCTGCGCCGGTGCGTCGACTTCGGTAGCCTCCGCGTCACCGGCAAGGCGGCCACCGTCCACACCCTCCTCTTCTTCGTCCTCTTCACCATCATCATCGTCGTCTGCGACGTACACATCTACAGCGGCGACTAGGCCTAGCTAGCTAGTATAGTAAACAGCTTGCTTCCTACTGTAGCTATTTGGTGGTTGAACCAGCGGGTGTGATGATCGTCGATAGGAGTATGTGTTTTAAGTAAGCTGTGTTTGACATACATGTTCGCATATATATATATATATATGGCACAATACTTAATAGTTTAAAAATACTTAATAATCTAAAAAGACCTCTTGTCCCCTCTTCCACGAATTTTTTTCCTTTTAACGGTTCCTCTTCCCTTATCGCAGTTTCTGCGACGATTTCATGTGCAGTTATAAGTTGTCGATAAACAAGCTAGGTTTCTCAAGCTTTGGTCGTTTCCTCATAAGGCAGCTGGTTCATAAGTCCATGCATCACACCGGGTGCAGTGAGGTCTTGCCGTGACTTCATTCCGGCGGCGTGCGGAGTACTGTCGGCGTAGCGATTGTTCACGGACGAGATAGGAGTCGCACACAGCATCCGTATGCTCTGCTGAGGCGGATTCTTTCACGGGCCATGGCATGCGCGGGATCCGCGTGCCGTTGATTTGGCCTCGTGAACGGCTTCCCACTGTGTCCATGTTTTTTTTTTGCGGGGGCTCCTTTGACAGAGGAAGGACAAGGCACCCCGCACTTCGTGGGTGGTGAAAAAAATTGTGCTATATGCTCTGCGCTCTGCACGTATCTGGTTAGGACATGTCGTGCCATGTGGTTGGGGAAGATATTTTTCTCTAAAGTCAAATCATAAATAAAATAGTTTATCATAAAATTTGATCTGCTGCCAGATTTTTATGGCAAATATCTTGCTGATTATAATTCTTATTCTGACTCGAGTTTTTGAGGCTACGCCTCAGTTGAGTTTTTGGCTTAAGGATTGTCTCCCATGATTCCTTACACATTGCGCAAGTGGAAATGGGAACCGACAGTGCACAAGGACAATTCCTTCGTCGTTGCATTCCCGTCTGTCGGGATAGTATACCCCGGGTACTTAGAGATCAACCTCTACAACGCGGCTCACCGAACGAGAAACAACCCTCCAGGCGATAAAGCTGAGCAATAAAGTAACACTGCTCCTTTTCAGGGAATAATAGTACGAACGGGAGGCGTCGATCGTTTGGCCCGAACGTCAGAGGACATGACCCTCTAGAGCCGCGACCCCACCCGTCAAGGGGTCATCCGCTTCTGTAGACGGCAAGATGCTTAAACTATGATCTGGTCACTCCAACCATGGTTCGGTCAAGGCAACCCAGGTTCGACCCTATATAAGAGGCACCCAGGCAACAGAGCAAGACACGAAAAAACCAAAGAGGTAACCATCGGAGGTCAAACACGGCATAGAAGACATCTAGAGCAATAGTGATAAATACCACCTGTTAACCAGCCCCATCACGCGAGCTAGGGACTCTCGGATCCATTCGAGACCCATCCGCATTGTACTTTCGAGTTCTTGAGATTCATACGATCGATCTCTCGCCTCTGGACGTAGGGTATTACGCCTCGAGGTGGCTCGAACCAAGTTAACCTTTGAGTCTCGTCTGTAGACTTAGGCCATTCGATTCTGAAAACGCACGATTTCCCGTCCGATCGTATAAATTTTACTGTGCCGGTGTACGAAACACCAACACCGTCCAAGGCAGAACTTCAACGGTCCATTGCTTATGGGGGAATGGATGCACGGGAGCATGGTGTCAGCACCGGTATCCGGCTAGAGTTTGAGGAATGACAGGTTAAAGAGGAGGGATTTTTATTACCTTAAGTGTGGATTAGGGTCTATGGTTTGTGCAAGAAACTGAGGGAATTTCTGAACCTTTGGGCAATTGGCTCTATGGTAGGTTCAACCCAAATGGTGGATATGAAAATCACCCGTAAGAGCAACTTTGGCCGCATCCTTGTCGCTGTTTTAGATCCTAATCTAGTTCCTCCGCAGATGGATGTGGTCATAGGAGACCACTATTTTGATCTGAAATTTGAGGTGGAGCAAATCGGCTTTGATGAGCATGGGGATGAAGTGAAACTGAACTTGAATGAAGGTGAGGGTAAGGGGAATCAAAGTATGGAAGAATATAACTCTCAGAATGACCAAAACCTGAAAAGAGACCCTAAGAGGACACGCTGTGATAATATGATCATGGAGGGAGAAAACAACTCCTCTCACGGCGCAGTCAGTGCTACAAATAACTTGGCTTTGGAGGCTAATAAACGCTGCAGTATTGGAGGTGGAACTGCTATTGAGGCACATATTCAGAAGCTAGCAGATGAGATCATTGACAGGGCAATGAATCAAACAATTGACTTTTGTTGTGACAAAGTGCTTCCTGAGGAGGATAAACAATTGGATGGTGTTGTGGAGGAGGTGCTCACTGATGAAGATGATGACTGGTGTGGAGCAGTTAAGAATGTTGTTTCATACAAAGGAGGTGTACGTACCGGGGGCTGGGGAAGGAAGTCAGTTGCAGGAAAGTTCTTTGCAGTTGGCTGCATTGGGCTTCAGCAAAAATATTGACGATGCCGCAGCCCCGGCTGATGAAGGTGAGCTCCCAGCGGAAACATCTTCTATACCTGCTGCCCTGGCTGATGTGGCCAGACTCCTGACAGAAATAGCTTCTGTACCTACTGCTAAGTGCTCTGTGCTGCTCACTGAGGGTGCAAAGAGGCGCATGACACTGTGCGGACTTGCTGGGCGTGTGGCTGTGCTTGAACAAGAGGGCCACCACCGTGAGCTTGAGCGGGCGGCCGTGTGCGAGCAGGTGTGCGTGCAAGCATGCGAGCTAAGTGGGCACCTTGCTGTACGCAAGGAGGAGAAGCATGTGGACGTGTGCGAGCAAGCTGGGCAGGTGGCCGCATCAGACCAGGAGCACATGGCAGCTTATGTGCCCACTAATCAAGTGCTTGTGAGCACGGGGAAGCGGCGATTGTAGCGGGAGGCTTGGCTGCTCTTACGGCTCAGCAACAGCAAGGAACAGGTGCTTCTGGTGCAGCGGCAATCAGTGCGGTAGCTAGCATTACGGAGGCTACATCGAGTACAGTACGTTCTAGTCCTCGCCTTGCTGGGACTGCTGATGTGCACGTGCTGGATAAGGCGAATAAGAGGACGGCATGGAAAATCCTGGACCTAGGAGAAGGTAATCACCTATCCTTTTTCTCTATTCCTGATTCGTGCACTTCATCTTCTGTTGCCAACCTAAGAGTAGCTTTGGGTTGTTCTTCTAAAGAAATTTCAGAATCAGTTTGCTCTATAAAAAGTACAGAGCTTAGTAGAATAACCTACAAACCTTGTAGTAAAGTAGATGATTTTGATTCGAGCGGAGATTTTGTTGACGAGTCTGAGGATGATGACTTAGGAAACCTTACTCTTGGTCACTTATGTGGTGACTTAATGGAGGAGGTAATGGATGATGACAGTGATCACCTAAGCTGTGATTTCCAATCTGTCTTCAAGAAAAATAAATCTAAATCATCCTCAAGAAAGAAGAAGAATGCTAAGATGAGAATAGTTAGAAAACATAAAAATGTTGCACAATGAAAGGCATCTTTTGGAATAGCAGAGGTCTTAGTGACTTGGCTAAATTTAGATTCCTTTCAGACACCTGTAGAGAGCGGAAGCTAGACTTCATTGCCCTACTTGAGACCGGTAAAAAAGAATTCTCGCAAAGTACCTTACACAATATTTGTGCGGGGCAAGACTTCCTTTGGCACTGGACCGAACCTCATGGTAGGTCAGGCGGTATTCTTTTAGGGATTAATTTGGAGGTTTTTGATATTGGAAGTATTACTGAGGGTGATTATTATGTCAAATTTCACCTCAGGAATAAGATAGACGGTTTTCGTTGGATTCTAGTAGCAGTCTATGGGCTGCCCAAATAGAATTTAAGGAAGCCTTTCTTGCCGAGCTAGTGCAAACATGTGCTAAAGAGGATTTGCCTCTTCTTATTGGAGGGGACTTTAATATCATTAGAAGCCCACAAGAAAAAAAAAAACAATGATAGATGGCCATTCCTATTCAATGCTGTCATAGATAGCTTGGGTTTGAGGGAATTGAAATTATCTAATCGTAAGTTCACTTGGGCAAATTCTAGAGATACACCAACTTTTGAAACTTTGGACCGAATTTTAGTAAGTACCGAGTGGGAATCCAAGTTTCCTCTTTCAAGTGTACAAGCTTTGAATAGGGATATCCCGGATCATACTCCTCTACTCTTAGACACCGAGAGTGGTACCCACTCTAATAAGCAACCACTATTCAAATTTGAACTTAGGTGGCTGCTTCGTGACGGTTTTTTGGAGCTGGTGGCTGATGTGTGGAGCAAAGAAAGTCGGGGTGGTACGTCCTTACAAAGATGTCAATTTAAAATTCAAAGACTTAGACAATTTTTTAGGGGCTGGGCAAAGAACATAAGTGGGACCTATAAGAAGGAAAAGGCTGAGATAATCAGTAAAACGGATGAGCTAGATAAGAAAGCCGAGACACAATTTTTAAGTGTTTCCAAACTTGACCTTAAGCATTGTCTAAAACAACGACTAGTCCACTTGTTACGTGAGGAAGAAGTAAAATGGTACCAACGAGTCAAGACAACTAAGTTGTTATTTGGTGATTGTAATACCAAATATTTTCAGCTAGTGGCAAATGAAAAACATCGGAAAACAAGGATTTTCCAACTCGAACAAGAGGAGGGACTCATAGAATGTGAGGAGAACTTAAAGTGTTATATCACTAACTATTATAAAGATCTCTTTGGTGCTCCAGAAAGAAATAACTTTTCCATGATGGAATCAATTAGAGGGGACATTCCACAAGTATTAGAGGAAGAGAATAACATTCTTACCGCTTCTTTCACTGAAGAGGAGGTTAAGAAGGCCAATTTCCAAATGGAGCATAATAAAGCGTCGGGACCGGATGGTTTCCCCGCAGAGTTCTATCAAACATTCTGGGAAGTCATCAAAAGGGACCTTGGCCCTGTTTGACGATTTTCACAAGGGTATCCTACCCCTCTTCAGTTTGAATTTTGGTATTATCACGTTATTACCAAAACAAAAGGAGGCAAAACAAATACAACAAATTAGACCTATTTGCTTGCTAAATGTAAGCTTCAAAATTTTTACAAAGGTCATAGCAAATAGGGCGGCTAAAGTAGCCCAAAAAGTTATAAAAGCTTCTCAAACGGCTTTTATGTCCGGTAGGAATATCATGGAAGGGTTTGTCATTTACCTGAAACAATCCATGAGATACATAGTAAAAGGCTTGATGGAGTAATTTTGAAGCTAGATTTTGAAAAAGCATACGATAAGGTTAATTTGTCTTTCCTCCAACAAGCGTTGCGGATGAAAGGATTTGCACCATTATGGTGTAAATGGACTGACCAAATCGTCAAAGGTGGTAGTGTGGGGATTAAAGTTAATGACGATATTGGCCACTATTTTCAGACTAAGAAGGGGCTAATACAAGGTGATCCCTTGTCTCCTCTCCTATTCAACTTAGTAGCGGATATGTTAGCAATTCTTATTGAAAGGGCCAAGGTAAATGGAGTCTTCCAGAGGATCATACCGCATTTGGTAGATGATGGACTCTCCATTCTTCAATATGCGGATGACACTATTCTTTTTATGGAACATGATTTCGACCATGCTAAGAACCTTAAACTAGTGTTAAGCACTTTTGAGAAATTATCGGGTATAAAAATTAACTTCCATAAAAGTGAACTCTATTGTTATGGTAAAGCCAAGGAATATGAAGTTGAGTATGCTCAACTCTTTGGATGTAACACAAGGTTCACCCCGTTCAAGTATCTTGACATCCCTATGCATCATAGGAAGTTATCAAATTGTGATTGGATAATGATCGAGGAGAAGTTTCAGAAAAAGCTTTCCAGTTGGAAAGGAAAACTTCTCTCAGTGGGTGGTAGGCTAGTGTTAATCAACTCTGCCTTGACTAGCCTAGCGATGTATATGTTATCATTTTTGGGGTCCCTAGGGGTGTGCTTAAGAAACTAGATTACTATTGCTCAAGATTTTTTTGGCAATGTGATGAATACAAGAAAAAAATATAGACTTACTAAGTAGATCATATTATGTAGACCCAAAGATTTTGGTGGGTTAGGAACCCAAAATATTGATATTCAAAACAAATGCCTTTTAAGTAAATGGTTGTTTAAATTGATTAACGAGGATGACATTTGGCAAAACCTTTTAAGAAGGAAATACTTGTCAAATAAGACCCTAACCCAAGTTAAGAAACGATCGGGTGATTCCCAATTTTGGTCAGGACTTATGAAAGTTAAAGACCAATTTTTGGAGTGTGGCCATTTCCAATTACATAGCGGAACCGAAACTAGGTTTTGGGAGGACATTTGGATTGGAGATAAGCCGCTTGGAATTACTTACCCAAATCTTTATCACATAGTAAGGCGGAAAGAGGCGACGGTTGCTCAAGTCTTGAGCACCATCCCTCTGAATGTTACCTTCCGGAGGACGTTGATTGGAGAAAATTTGAAGTCTTGGTACAACCTTGTGTCAAAAATAGTAGGTATCCATCTTACTAGCGACAAGGATGTATTTATTTCGGATCTTCACAATAGTGGTATCTTTTCGGTTAAGTCCATGCATAAATCGATGCTACAAAGAATTGTGCCTCACAAATGCCCAATTTGGAAGATTAAAGTACAGCTAAAAATTGAATTTTTTCTTTGGTACCTTAAAAAAGGTGTTACCCTCACAAAAGTAATCTTGCAAAAAGGAATTGGCATGGTAGTCACAATTGTTACTACTGTAGTTCTTTAGAAACTATCCAACATCTTTTTTTTATTCCCATTATGCCCATTTTGTTTGGAATACTATATATATCACTTTTGGAATTCAACCCCTGGCTAACATATCGGATATGCTTGGTTCATGGCTTAATGGCATCCAATCTAAGCTTAAAGCACAATTGCTAGTAGGTGCTGTGGCTGTTTGTTGGGCATTATGGTTGAATAGAAATGATATAGTATTCAATGGAGCAAACCCTAACACTTTTTTTAGGTCATTTTCAGGGCAACATATTGGATCCGCACGTGGTCATTGTTGCATAAAGAAGTGGATGCAAGAAGAAAGTTTAAGGAGGGATGCAGGCTTTTGGAGACCGTCATCTTGGAGGTCTTTGCTAAGTTTGGATGGAAATTTTCAAATAGAATCGAAGCATAGTTTTGATTTTGTTCGATGGTGGCTAGTTTCTTATGTCGTGTCTTTTGTATTAGCATGAGACTAAGCCCCTTCTTATTTGAAACGCTGTGTACATCTTTTTGAAGTTGTAGAGGCGAGGACTTTGACGTTCCATTATCTAAAAATCCAGTTTGGGATGAAGTCCAATTTACTCCCCTTAGAGATACTCAAAGTTCAAATAACTCCCTAAACTATGTTTTAGTTTATTTTACACCGCCAAAACATGATTCTGAATCAATTTACCTCTTTATAGAATTTCTCTTTTTTAATCCTCTGTACATAAGCAAAATTTTAAAATAAAACTTTACAAGATAATACAACATATCATAACGCATATTTAAAAATGGTTATAATTTTTTATCATTTATTTTCTTAGGAAAAGACATTGAATACTAAGTTAACCTTTGAAATACAAAACTATATGCAAAATAATGGTAAAAAAACTCAAAACGTATTTTTCTAATATACATTATGATGTGTTTTATCATATCGTAAAATTTTATCTTAAGATTATACTTGTGTGCAGAGAATTAAAAAAGACAAATTCTATAAGATAAATTAATCCAAAATTACGTTTTGACAAAATAAAATAAAACAAAACATAGTTTAAAAAATTATTTGAACTTTGACTTACACTTGAAAGGAGTAAATCAAGTAAATTGGACTTTTTCCTCCAGTTTCTCAAGGGTCGCATGAAGCGATTCATAAATCAGGAAGCCCACGGTCATTGTAGGCAATCAGAATATTTCATTCCATCGGAGAACGTAAGGGTCTACTAGAGGAATAGTCTGCATCAAAATAGCGACAAAAGAAAGATCACAGGAGTTTCAGAGAAGTAGGCGTATCCACTGCTATATCCAGAAACAACATCCGTGATGTCCACTACTGAACATACATCTGTTATTCATTCAGGCTATGAAAAACACAGGAAATAGGAAGATTTTCCCAAGTTCCAATCAGGGCATCACATCACAAAAGCTACTACAGATTTATCAGAAATGTCAGACTTT
The DNA here is from genome assembly GCA_001602275.1 of Zoysia japonica. NCBI lineage: Eukaryota > Viridiplantae > Streptophyta > Magnoliopsida > Poales > Poaceae > Zoysia > Zoysia japonica. The sequence goes on along the minus strand of BCLF01000006.1, from coordinate 2,552,665 downwards.
TACATCATTGAGAGCATTGTCAGAATATAACTTTTGTGCTCTCCAGTGCGATCCCATCTGTTCTCCCTTCATAAAGGTCAAGGACAAGCACACACACACCTCGCCTTAATATACACCTAAATGTGGACTTCGAACGACGGATTAGCCTTTTCACATCGCACAGGGGCTCTGCCACATTGATATGTCAGCTATCAGGTCACGAAGCTGATTCATGAGGAGCTTAACCTGTTTATTTTTGCTATCAATTTCCTGCATAGATCCCGATGCTAGAAAGGTAAGGACGACATGTGTTCAATTACTAAACTAGAAAAAGTACATCAGAAGCCGCAAAAAATAAATTAGATTTTACGATAGCTAGAACAGATAAAAGTTTGAATTAGATTGATAGTGATATGGGTGCTTATTCTGATGATCAATCTGATGGCATCAATGGCCAGCAAGGCAGCAAGTAAAAGAAAAATCAAGCGAACAAAGGAAACATATACACAAGCAACATATTTTGATGAATGAAATTGGATGAACACAATATACAATGGCAGAAACATGACAGCATAGGCCAAACTAACTTCGGATTATTTTCAGTACCTTTCTCAAAGATGATGCATGTTCTTCCAAACTTTCCATCTCAGCTTGGTCAGCTTTGACTTCTGTTGATCCCATGTCCTGGAAAAGTGCAACATCATTATAGAAACATAGCAAATATAAAAATATTTTTTCTCAGATAAAAGTCTGCCTCTATGGTAAAGAGGGGCCAGGGCAGACCAGACCTTATGTGGGAGGATTCCATCAAGAGAAACTTGATGGATTGGAATATAACAAAGAGTTATCCTTGGATAGGAGCACATGGAAGTTAGCAATCCACGTACCAGAACCATGACTATAGGCTATAACCCCTCCGACCTTTATCCCTAGAATATCAATTTTTTTTTGTCCCTTTTTTCACTTTCTCTCAACTTATCTTCCTCTCTCTTGCTTCCCTTTGCTAGTTTTTGTGGATTTCATCTCCAGCAGCAGCAGCAGCAGGAACAACAACAGCAGCTCAAGCATTAAAAGCCAAATTAATCTAGATGTACTGGCTCCAATCAGGTAAGCAACATCAAGAATAAAAGATTTGAGGGTGTAAGAGTCTGGACAAATTATTCTGGTTCCTAGCGAAGAAAGGATAACACTAAGCTTTTGTTCTATATGAAAAAATCCAGATATTCAAAATTCATGTTTTTCTTTGCTATGTATCAATCATTTCTATGTGATCAATAACTAAGGCTAATGCAAATATCCATATTTGCTTCGTACCAAACACTCCTGCTTCTTGGAGTATTTAAACTCAGACTAAGTGCTGCGATAGACACTTTTCGTTACAGAAATAATGCCATATTTATTTACACAGTATAATTTATAAATACTTTTGTCACTTAGATCCACATATTCCGCATAAAAAAAAGTCGACCAAATCAGCAAGCACTTCTTGGTGCCATAACAATTTGCACAGTGACCAATCATTGACATAAAAACTAAGTTCCGCTTCAATATTGATGTGCATTAGGGTATGCACAAAAGAGGTGCTTAAAGGTGATGCCTCTCTACAAAAAATAAAAATATTAAAAAAAAACTCCCTCCATTCTCAAATGGATGCCATTATGACAAGAAATCAAGTTCAAAATTGAACTAAACAGAGGGAGTATGCAGATACTTTGTGCCACTAGGTGCTTATATGAAGAGTGCTCAAGTTTACAAAAGGTACATAGGGTGAGTACAATGCATTTAGACTTATTTGAGTAACACAGTGTATTGTAGAAAAGAATTTATATGCAAATGTTTAATCACTTGTGCCTAAGCACCTTGTATTATGAATGCCCTTAGTACATTACAAATGTTATACATAGTACAAAGAAACTATTGAAGTTCAAGGTTCTTAATTTGCAAACAAAAACATCTGCTCCTGAGTGATTTGAGTACAACAATCCCTCACCTGAGAGCAGGACGAGACGGCTGCAATGGACGCGCGCAGCGCCGCCACGGCGGAATTGTACCGGTGCCTGGCCTCGTCGAGCGACCCACCGGAGCCCGGCGCGGGCGCTGCGGGATCAGCGGCTTCGGAGTCGGCGGAGTGGAGCGGGGGAGTAGCGGCGGAGTGGTGGCTCGGGTGCTGGCTCTGGGAACCGGCGGCCGCGGTGGAGGCGGAGGACCAGAGCGCGGGATTGCAGAGCTCGTCGTTCATGGAGGCGAGGATCTGGAACGCGGCGGAAATTGTCTCCTCCAGGTGCCTCTGCCCCTCCGCCGCCAGCTCCCGCCGTTGCCGCGCCGCCGCGGAGGACGACATTTTTCAGACTCGCCGGAACCCTCGCTCAGCTTAGCCGTGGGCTCGTTGTCTTGCCCCAGGAAGCACGCGGGCGTGCTGCTTTCGCGGAGGCTACCCGAGTAGCATAAATGACCCACGCCTATGGGCCGGTAAAAGATATTCCAAGATGGCCCAGTCAGTCTTAAGGCCATAATCCTTGCCTTATTTACACGACACAATATTACTGATGGTCCAAGAAATTTGTGACCCGACTAGTGCCAACGAAACGGAAGCAGCATGAAAGCAAGGGCCTACGAAAAAAAAAAATGCTGAAAACACATCCATATCCCTTAAGACCTGAATCTTCACCACAAATACATGGAACCTAAATGCTGGTTACACCAAAACAGTCACCACAATCAATCAGGACCATCAGGTCAATGGTTCAAAGTTACAGGACATAAAAAGAGAGCTCCGATTGTTTCATGCTCCATCTGTAAGGGTCCGCTTCGATGTGCTGATGTACAAAACTACATCCAAGAAAGAAGTATTAGCATTCCACATGGAAGCAAGTAAAACAACACTGACATTGATACTCCTCAGTAGAGAGCACAGACATTGAAATCCAGTACATACCATTGTTGCCTCTTATGAAAGCATCGCCATACTTGTTCTTTAGTTGACCATTAACATATTCTTCTGTCTGCTCCATGGCAATGTTCATGTACCCATCCAAACAAGCCAAGATACCTGGTTATCACAATGATTAGACAGGAGAATTAGTAAACCTGGTGGTCAACCTCCTTAAACAACTATGGTAAGTCACAAAATGTTCATTTTTCTTCTTAGGCAGCATTCAACATAAATACAAAGCTAAACTTCTTTACTTTGCACAGACTATAATCAAATACAGACACAGCAGAGTCAGATGAACGAAACAAAATTAATTTAGTGTAGATATAATTGCAAATATGAGCCAACGTTGGAAATACATCATAATTCTATATCTAAATATCTAGATAGGCTCAATAGTCTACACTCAAGAGTTAAAAATGGGTACTAAAAAGGAATAGAAGATGCAATAGTGATGGCCTGTCACCAGTCAAGCAACAACAAGGAGCAGAAAATTATATTTAACAAGGACCAGCTTTGCACTAGTTGCTTACTTCGCAGACATATCATCTATCTTTTGTAACAATTATATTTAACCTGGAAAGTCCTGCTCACAAATAGCAGCAGTTTTACAGAACTAATGCAAGATTGCAAGTTAATAAAATGTGTCGTATTAACCTTTTCTTTTTCAAAGTCAGTGGTCACTAAAATTCATAAATCCAATATGCTAATTCTCAAAGACATGAACTGAAAAGATAAAGGATATTGCAAATGTTTTAAAATGTCTAGTACTCTAGTGAAAACTATTTTTTATTTTTTTTTAAAAAAAAAGAAACATGCACGCACAAATCGGCAAATTGCTGCATGCAGATTTTCTATTTCGCGTAGCCATATAATGCAACTTGGATCTGCCTGATAATTTATATAAAGTTGGTTACTTAATCTACAACAGGAAAATATACTCATTAAAGGCACAGAAAATGTAATGTTCCTTTGAAGGACCAATTGATAACTTTAAAAGTAACCTTCTCAGTATATTTTAGTATTCTATCACAAACTCAGTGTTAATCAAGAAAGAAAATATAATGACCCTTATTTAAAATCGTTTTTTAAGAAAATACTGTGCCCCTCCGAGGAGTTGCAATTCCACATTTAAGTGGGAACGAGGATAAGAACATGGAGATAGTCTAGTGTAGTTTGCCTTGTCTTCTATACCACTTTGATGTCTGTCAAACAATTGAAATTAAAATATTTAATCACTCTCTTTATCTTTTCCACCTTACTCGAGAAAACAATGAAAATATAAAATGGTCCTCAAATCCACATATTTGAATCTTGCAGCTTTGAAAGTATTAACTTTCATGCCAGGTGAGGGTTCAGCTCTTACACAGGAACAAAAAAAAATGTAAAGGAGTTTGCATCTGAGCTCTAATTAAAAACACAATCTAAGCTCGTTGAAGTTACCCAATAAATGTGTGAGCTCGAGCAGGCTGAGCATAGGCACACATAACTTGTTATGTACAAACTTTTTTGAAACCACTTTACGCAGGCTTTGTTTCTCTATGTTTTCTGACATTAACGTGTGTCAGTTGCCTCAAATCAAGTTACAACCATTTAAGCTTCATATAAGCCCTATAAATTAAAATGTGATCAGTAGAGATAGTTCTCCCCTCCACAAACTTTGTGCAACCTAAACACAGTAAGCGCCAATGAGTTATTTTTTGCTTCAGCAAGTTGCACTTCTTTACTCCTGTGTTTCCGAAGGTAAAAGTTCAAAACGATATAATCTGATAGGAGCAACCAATCCTTAAAAGGTTATACCAACACCATGTCCCCCCCCCCCCC
>BCLF01000006.1:2511730-2535618 GCA_001602275.1 Zoysia japonica | reverse complement strand
ATTGAAAAACGTGAAACAATTTGGAAGGCTGCAGAAATTAATTAGAGAATAGATATTTAGAGACCCGAAAATTAATTAGAGAATTTCTGAAAAATAATTTTAGTCAAACGTAAAAATTACGTGGACTAAATTATTTCGGCACCGGATTAATTTAGATAAAACGGATTTCGGATTTGAACGAAACGAAAATTGATACGAAAGGTTTTTGATCGGAACGAAAGTTGAGACAAACAATTAAATTGGAACGAAAATTTGGAGAATTGCCATTTTAATAATTTGAGGATTCTGGGATGTTACAGTATTCCTCTTGGTGCCCTTCAGTGTTTCTGAATGCCAAGCATGTTTCATGGTGTATCCAATTTATGTTCCCCCTGATGCATTGCATCTTTTTTGTCTAGAGACAACTCAAACTGGAAGGCGGCTGGCTTCGGTAGAGGCAATCTTGTGAAAGAGGTAGGAGTATGTGATTTCTGTTCCGTGCTTCACGGTATATTTCATTCATACTCTAGGAGTATGTGATTTCTGTTCCGTGCTTCACGGTATGTTTCATTCATACTCTGCTTTTATATTATTGTTGATAGGATTTACTTTTGAATTTAGAGTTGTTATCCTACTCCTAAGTAATTTGAGAATAGAAGAAATAATGCATTTAGCTGGCGTTTCTGGTGCTGCTACTAACCTTAGACAACTGGGGCTTAACATAAAAATGTGATTTTCTTAGTCGAAGTGTGGCAAAATTAAGATCTCCATAAGAAATTAAGAGTCCAATATGTAGGACAAAGCGCTTAAAAAGTATGATTTGCTATAGTTATAGCGGTGAACCAAACAGTTGATTAACAATCTCTGATAAACTTAAGCACCAACCAAACAGTTGAAAGATTCGGCTCCACGGGATTGGCTCTAATCTCTCGCCTTTGTCCTTTGTACTGGGCACAGATTTGACCCGTCGGTATGAATCATTAATTTCCTCCTAACACGTTTCTACGGCGATCAAAGAGTGCAACATGGATTTTGAATTGTTCGTCCGGCCTTTTCATCGTCTAAAAATCGACCAGCTTGTGGCCTCCTCCAAGCCCGGCCAAGTACAATACGCAACACAAGTCCATCAACTCGCTTGTTCCTCTTCGTCTGTGCTTCGTCTTCCTAGTGATGGCATGTTACCCTTCGCCAATAGTGCCATCACATTCACACTTCTCAACGGTGTAGAAAACCGGTAGACTAACTATGGAAATCAGATTGTTTACCCTTTTTTGGTACACAACATATCTCATTTTAGATGAAAGTAAGCTGTCCTATGAAATCGAGCCGGATCAATTTCATCAGTTTTTGTGAAAATGGTTTCGTTAACCCCGGCCATGATCCACCGTCTAGCATTGGAATGTTTTGAGTTTAGGCCTCTTTAATTTTTATTGTAATTAGTTTAGTGTTATTGAAAAAATATTGGATTTGGGGGGTGGGCACCTAGTGGTCCAAAGGGGATTATAAACCTAGTGCTCTATAACTAGGAAGATCAATTGTTCGAAGCAAGGAGAACGACTAAGATGTTTAGAAAAAAAAAACTAGAAAATGGGTTTCTTTCCTGATGTGGCCACTTTTGTTACCTTATCCTGATCCTAAATGATCTAACATGTTGAAGATAGGGATGGTAACTGATTAGATGAAGCAAAAAATGTATTTGACGTAAGAGATTGTGGGTGGAATTTTAGATGCGCCTTGCACCGTAAAAATTTACATCCGTATCAGCACTCGTCAGGTCAATTTCACAAAAAAAAACATAGGTTTCAAGGAAAACTCTTGCAATCCAAAAGAGACTATCTTGGATTGACACTGATGTTGCTTGAGTGTTGGAATCGATGCAAGCGTTAAAATAGCCTGGCTGTTCAGTAAAAAAGAAGAATCTAAGCTTATACATTTGACTAAAAAAATGTTGCTAAAGGCAATAGTACATATTTTTTGCTATTGTCTTTAAGAAAATTGAAGTTACAAAAAAGCAGTATATACTGCTATCTTCAGTGTTCGAGAAAGAAAACTGCTATCTTAAATATTCTAAACATAGCAATTGCATTGTATCAATTATTCCGCATGTTCTTTGTCAATATTAAACAATGAAATTCAGGTTTCAAGTATAAATCACTTGTTAAATTTCTTTCTTTCATATATGCAAAGATCAACATAATTTTCCTTTGCTAGGTGATGCAGAGATGGTTCAGACTTTATACTGATGTAAAGTAACAGTATTGGGTGGCAATATCTTTGCAGTTACCGTAAAATGGGAAAAAAAAAGGGAGCAGCTAATAACAATCTAACATTGTATTTTCGCATCTTGATCACCAAATTTGCGATCACTGTAAAAATGGCATGAAAAATGATATAGATCACACCAACACTGGCAAAAGAAAAAACAGGAAAACAACATTTAACTCATTTTCACATCATGGACATGGTTCGAAGATGTATTTTTGCACTCACTCTCATTGAGACGGAAGGCTTACCTTGCTTCGGAATTTTCATTGCCCAATGCTTTGGTTGGAGCATCAGCAGCTGCAGCAAGAACATCTAAGCATGTTACTGTAGTCAGAAGTGCTAACTGAGGCAGCAAACTCAAATGCTAGTATTCTTGGCATTTATAAGATATTTATGTGCTCACCATATAGAACTATCAGCATTATCTTCCTTTACTACACGTGACCAACCATTTCAGTTGATTGGCTTGAAGACTCATCTACAATTTGTTGTTTCTTTTGGTCGGTTGTTCGATTTACATGGCAATTGAACAAGCCTTGCTATACATTATGATTTATTCTTTGCGTGGAAATGCTGGGCAGTAAGATCCTAGTCATTTCCATGCTTCAGGACTCCCTAAGGAATAATGTATCCGCATCTGTCCATTCACCAGAAATATGGTTCCCTACCCTTTTTTTTTTTTTTGCCACCAGAACATTTTGCCATTCTTCCTTATTGTAATTATTTGTTTTGGGAAACCATCCTGAAAAGTAAATGCAGGGAACGTTAATGAAAACATATCAAGTATTCTAGATTTCATTAGTAATTTATGGTATCTAAAGAATAAACAAAGCCACTCATTATATAGCTTAGTGTTAGCGAAGATAATTTTGTGCTTACCCAATCTTTCTAAAACTCTTCTGTACAACTTCCACACATAATTTTTTTTTTTACTAATTAATGAATAAAAAGGGCATAATTCAAATGATAGGAAAACACTGAAAATCAAATAGCAATAGAAGTAGTAAGGAGTATGTTAATATTTTTGTTTCATCTATCCTTTAGTTCTAGATAGCAATATTTGCGATTTTGCTAGAAATTGCATCTTTGATTTAGTTATAAATTTAGGAACACACAGAAAATCAAAGTCGACCCTATAGTGCGGCTGTTACTCTTGCATTTTGGCCAAACTTGGCCCAAACCAGACGTTTCTTCAATCTTAAACTATCAGACACCACCATTTATCACTGTCCACCATGGCTGACTATACAGATACAGAGCTCACATCGGGCATAAAATGGAGTGCCTCTTGTCTCCTACATCACTCTTCCTAGTATAGTAAAATACAAAATCCTCTCTTCCATCCGTGTGAAGCTTATCTGAACTGCAAGATTGGAGGAGCAGTAAGGGCCCCTGAGAGATTGAGGGCCCTGTCTAGTCGCTCACCTCGCCCCTGCCACTCTACGCCCTGGACTGACAGCATTAGTAGGGATGGCTACTAAAATGTATCAAGCAAACTGTTCATAGCCCTAAATTGCTGAGACGTCAAGTAATAAGTGGATTTGAGAGTTGAGAGCGCACAATACAAGCTAATCCGAATGAGAAAGCAGCAGGAAAAAGGCGCAGAGTGCATACGAGGGCATGGTGCAGGAGGCGACGGTTAGGCTACTGAGGCGGGGGCATTCGAGGGGTGGCGGGCCACCGGGGCATCGACGGCCTAGCAGGGGCCGCTGCCTCTCGAAAGGAGCGCCATGGAGAGCGTCGAGGCGGTCGCAGACGGGGTACGGGGTGCTGGTGGAAGCCGAGGAGGCGATGGAGAGGATGGAGACGGGGCCTGGATGCGGTTGTCGCTGCGGCTGTTCTCCCGACCATCCCTCTCTTTCTCTCTCTCTCTCTCTCATTCCTGTGGTGGCGGGCGGGCAGCAGTGGCAGCAGGCCAGGGACAGTAGAGGCGGCGGCATGGGATGGGGGGCCGAGGGCACGGACGCTCGCGGGCCGCGGTGCGGGAGTGGGGAGGGGTGGAGGGAGGGGGAGAGGAGTGGGTGTGATTCGAAACGTCGGTAAGGACCCAACCGCAAAAATCCCATATCGAGATCCAACGGCCAATGTTCAGTGTTGGCAGTGTTGACAAGATCGAACGGTATACCAATGTTCAGTGTTGGCAGTGTTGGCAAGATCGAACGGTGAAAATCTTATACCCGACGTGGATGGGCTCTCTTACAAGAAAACGCACACGTTTTAATATATTAAGATAGACGATCAATTTTTTTTAAAGGATAAAGTATACTTTACTACTCTCAAGTTTAACCAAAGTCAAGTAACCCTTTAAAATATGTTTTGGTTTGTTTTATCCTGTCAAAACATGATTTTAAGTTAATTTACCTCCTCATGCAATTTTTTTTTCTAGATACACAAGCATAATCTCAAAATCAAACTTTACAATATGATAAAGAAAATCATAACATATATTAAAAAATAACTATAAATTTTTGTCATTATTTTTATAAAGAAATATATTTAATAGTAAATTAATTTTTGAAATACAAAATTATATGCAAAAGAATAGTAAAAAAATCAAAACATATTTTTCTAATGTGCTATGATGTCGTTTATTATCTCATAAAGTTTAGATTATGCTTGTGTAAGAAGAATTAAAAAAAGACAAATTGCACGAAAAAGTAAATTGATCTAAAATCATGTTTTAACGGGTAAAATAAATTAAATCACAGTTTATACACAGAGGAGTAAATTGAACTTTATATATCCATTTTAAAATAAAAAAGATGTTATTATATCTCGAGGCTCCCTTTTGACTTTTGACCTGAACGCATACAGGCCCCACCCAGGGCCCAAACGATGTCTTCTGCTATTTTGTCGGACGGCGCGACGAGTCGTGTCTGTCTATTGACTATTCCATCCATTTCTTCCCGCCTACCGGGCTTCACCGGGCGGCGGCGACTTCTTCGCTCTAGGGTGCTGTACACGTTCCCTCCTCCGGTCATTGGTAAGCCTGTGGGTTTGGCGGAGTGGCCCGCCGCCGCTGGAGTGACCTGATCCTTGTTCATTTGCAGGGTTGGTCAGACGGTTAGATTCGCCCAACAAGGGTAGCGGAATTCCGCAGCAGATCCCTCGGAATCGGATTTCGGTGAAGGAAGCTTGATCTGAATCAAATGGGGCTGTTCCGCGCGGCGTCGGGCATGGCCCGAATGGCGCTGCGGCGGAACCTGTCGCGGTCGCCGGCGAGCCCCTTCGCCGGCTTGCCGGCGCGGCACTTCCACTCCACGCGGCCCAAGCGGTTCGCGGCGCCAGTCCCCCGCGCCGTGCCGCTCTCGCGCCTCACCGACAGCTTCCTCGACGGGACCAGCAGCGTGTACCTCGAGGAGCTGCAGCGCGCGTGGGAGGCCGACCCCAGCTCCGTCGACGAGTCCTGGGACAACTTCTTCCGCAACTTCGTCGGCCAGGCCTCTTCCTCGCCGGGAATCTCTGGGCAGACCATCCAGGAGAGCATGAGGCTGCTGCTGCTTGTCAGAGCCTTCCAGGTCAACGGCCATCTGAGGGCCAAGCTCGACCCGCTGGGGCTGGAGGAGCGACCTGTCCCCGATGTGCTGGACCCGGCGTTCTATGGCTTCTCTGAGGCAGATCTCGACCGGGAGTTCTTCCCTGGGGTGTGGAGGATGGCTGGGCTCTTGTCGGAGGATCGGCCTGTGCAGACGCTGCGGTCCGTGCTGCAGCGTCTTGAGCAGGCCTACTGCGGCACCATTGGGTATGAGTACATGCACATATCTGACCATGAGAAGTGCAACTGGCTCAGGGACAGGATTGAGACGGTGAACCCAAGGGAATACTCTTATGAGCGACGCCAGGTCATGCTTGATAGGCTCATCTGGAGCACACAGTTTGAGAATTTCTTGGCTACAAAGTGGACCACCGCAAAACGGTTCGGTCTTGAAGGTGCAGAGACACTGATCCCTGGCATGAAGGAGATGTTTGACAGAGCAGCTGATCTTGGTGTAGAGAATATTGTCATTGGTATGCCACACAGAGGCAGGCTGAATGTCCTGGGCAACGTGGTGCGCAAGCCCTTGCGACAGATCTTCAGTGAGTTTAGCGGTGGCACCAAGCCTGTTGATGAAGGGGAGGGTTTGTATACAGGGACTGGTGATGTCAAGTACCATTTGGGAACTTCTTATGATAGACCTACCAGGGGTGGGAAACATATCCATCTGTCATTGGTTGCAAATCCAAGTCATTTAGAAGCAGTCGATCCAGTTGTTGCTGGGAAAACAAGGGCGAAACAGTACTATTCTAATGACCGTGATAGGACCAAGAATTTGGGGGTGTTGCTGCATGGTGATGGAAGCTTCTCGGGTCAGGGTGTGGTGTATGAGACCCTGCATCTCAGCGCCCTTCCAAACTACACCACTGGTGGTACTATTCATATCGTGGTCAATAATCAGGTTGCATTCACTACTGACCCAAGGTCAGGGAGGTCTTCACAGTATTGCACAGACGTGGCAAAAGCATTAGATGCCCCGATTTTCCACGTTAATGGTGATGATTTGGAGGCGGTGGTTCATGTTTGTGAGCTCGCAGCTGAGTGGAGGCAAACATTTCACTCTGATGTTGTTGTGGATATTGTATGCTACAGGCGATTTGGACATAATGAGATTGATGAGCCATCCTTTACCCAGCCTAACATGTACAAGGTATGAGTTCCTTTCTCTTACAAATTTGATGATACATCTTATGAATCTTGGTGTGTTAATCCTTGTTAGCATCCTCATTCTTGCTATGCAATATGAGTAATGGTATCTTCAGAGATCCAGTTTGTATGCGCTAAATTAAAAAAAAAACGCTATTGCTGAGTATTTGCCATGTACCTTTTAATATTGCAGAATCAGAGTAATCATTTTGATTCATCAGTTAACATTAATTATCGATATTATAGTCCCTGAAATCCTAAACGGTAAACTGGAATCAGATGCTGGCCTGCCGTTTAGGTTTTTTTAATTTAAACAGCCATTTAAAACTGTTTAATCAAGCTTAAGACAGGATTAAATGGCCTAAACCATACCCTCACTCTACTGTTTAAACCAGTTTAAACGGCCATTTAAAACCATTTAGGAAAACATGAATTGTAGTGGTATTTTACTTGTGCCCAATTCACATTCGGGAAATTCTTTTCTCTTTGCATCAGGTGATTAAGAACCATCCAAATGCGCTTGAAATCTACCAAAGAAAGCTATTAGAATCTGGGAAAATTTCCAAGGAAGATATTGAGAAGTTAAACAAGAAGGTCAACACTATACTGAATGAGGAGTTCCAGAACAGCAAAGACTATGTCCCGAACAAGAGAGACTGGCTTTCAGCTTACTGGACTGGATTCAAGTCACCAGAGCAAATTTCACGTATCCGAAACACCGGGTAAATAATTGTTACCTTATGGTCTGTCTTTTTCTCGTGTTCCAGTGCAAATTTTGAGTAAGGCTCTGAAAAAAGGGAAAACATGAATTTTGAGTAAGTAGTTCTTATGCTAGCATTTGCATATCCATGCAGTGTCAAGCCAGAGATTCTAAAACGTGTTGGAGAAGCCATGACTACTCTGCCCAAAAATTTCAAGCCACACAGGGCTGTGAAGAAGATTTTTGATCAGCGGCGTCAAATGATCGAGACTGGGGAAGGCATCGATTGGGCAGTGGGTGAAGCACTTGCCTTTGCTACTCTTATAGTTGAGGGGAACCATGTCAGGCTAAGTGGTCAGGATGTTGAGAGGGGTACATTCAGCCACCGTCATTCTGTCGTTCATGACCAGGAATCTGGAGAGCAGTACTGCCCGCTTGATAATCTTGTCATGAACCAAGATGAGGAGCTGTTTACTGTAAGCAACAGGTATGAATTCAGATAGGTCAACTTGTTGCAGTTAGGGATGCATGTTGGTCATTCTTGTTCATCTTTAAATGATGAAACATAAACCACGGCTAATTCTGTCAGCTGCAGTATTGGGTTTAGGCTTCCATATAGTGGGTGGCAATTTGGAACTGGGCATTACGTATCCCTATGTAAAATAACTTATTAAGGTGCTATCTGTGGTCATAGATTTACAGCTGGCACTGTTTTTTAAGATTGACTAACTGTGCATTCTAATGTTGTCATTTGGAATTCATCTGAGCATACCGTTCTTCCACTCTAGGACAAATACTTTTGTGATGTCTATCCTGAATGATACTTTGACCTGATATGGTGTGTGCAATGTTTTTTTGACAGTTCCCTTTCAGAATTCGCTGTCTTGGGCTTTGAGTTGGGTTACTCCATGGAGAACCCAAATTCGCTGGTCCTCTGGGAAGCCCAGTTTGGTGATTTTTCAAATGGAGCTCAAGTGATATTTGATCAGTTCCTGAGTAGTGGGGAGGCAAAATGGCTCCGCCAGACTGGCCTCGTTGTTTGCCTTCCTCATGGATATGATGGTCAGGGGCCTGAACATTCTAGTGCAAGACTGGAGCGCTTCCTTCAGGTATTATTTCCATGTTCACAGCCATACTATTTGAAAGTTATTTGCAGCACATGAGAGGAACAAATACATGCACTTCGACTTTAATTTATCGCATGAAATTCCAACGCTGCTTACACAATGCTTGAACTGCAACAACTATACTAAATTTTTCTTTAAAAATAATATTAACTTTGTATAACAGCTTTGCATTTATACCTATTTAATATGATGTTTATCAGCTCTAGTTTGTGTTGTGCTTTTTGTCAGTTTCACTTTGCATCATGTAAGAGTACAGATGGCTTGTGCCAAAGAACATGATCTGAAAATATAGCTGCAAACTGCAAAGATTGTGCTAGTGTGAAAAGTACTACTGGCTTGTTCGTTTTCGTTGACTACAATTATGGTGTATTTCGATTTTGGTTTCCTACATTTGTGTTTATATAAACATCAACAACTGTACTGCAGATGAGTGATGATAACCCTTACGTCATACCTGAGATGGACCCAACACTGAGGAAGCAAATCCAGCAGTGCAATTGGCAGATCGTGAATGTAACGACTCCTGCAAACTACTTCCATGTTCTGCGCCGACAGGTGAAAATTTTAGCAGCTTTTGCCTATATCCTGGAAAGCATCTTAATATACATTAACATTCTTTCCTTCTGTTTCTAGATACACCGGGACTTCAGAAAGCCTTTGATTGTGATGTCCCCAAAGAACCTCCTTCGCCACAAGGACTGCAAATCTAACCTATCTGAATTTGATGATCTTGCGGGCCACCCTGGATTCGACAAGCAAGGGACACGCTTCAAGCGTCTGATAAAAGACCAGAACAATCACAATGACCTTGAGGAGGGAATCAACCGTCTAGTTCTTTGTTCTGGAAAGGTTGGTTATGTAACTTGAGGAAGCTTTTTTCAAGAAAAGTGGCATTCCTACTTATCATGACGTGGCATTGTTTGACTTGTCTTTTTACTATGATTTCAGGTGTACTATGAACTAGATGAACAAAGAAAGAAATCAGAGCGCACAGATGTTGCCATCTGTAGAGTCGAGCAGCTCTGCCCATTCCCGTATGACCTCATCCAGCGGGAGTTGAAGAGATATCCAAGTATGTTGAAACATAAAATCCTTGCTCAGACATTTCAATTAAGTTGCTATCTAGAGTTATTTTCCATCCCCCGAGAGAGGAAATGTTTGCGTGCCATTGCATTGGGAGAAAAACCTAATTCGACACAACGGGCGATAATTGGGGATGTCAGTGTAGCATGCATTAAAATATGGAACTAAAAGTTGTGTTGATTATTTCTTGCTGATAAATCAGCATCGACCACTATTCAAGAGATAGTTCACACTCTTCAAAGATGCATACTTGTTTTTAACTAAGACATTTTCTTCCAGTTAGATGCTTCATTTTCATCGATCCATTATACTTGTTTCAGTGAATCCTGCTAAACTGTAATGCCACGGTTACTTTGTTTTTATTTCATAGATGCTGAGATCGTGTGGTGCCAAGAAGAGCCGATGAACATGGGGGCGTACAGCTACATCAACCCCCGCCTGCTTAGCGCGATGAAGGCCCTCGGCCGTGGCAGCTTCGAGGACATCAAATACGTCGGAAGGGCCCCGTCCGCGGCCACGGCGACCGGCTTCTACTCCGCCCACGTGCAAGAGCAGACTGAGCTCGTGCGGAAGGCGCTGCAGCGAGACCCCATCAGCTACCCGTTCTGAAACCCATAGCTTCTTTGTGCCCAGCCCTTGGAGCTGGAAACATTTTGATCCCACTACACAAGCTGCACCGTATAGAGCAGGTCTGGAATCCTGTACCTCTGCAGCCGTTTTGGTGAAATAAATTTTGGATGTACGGTACTGCATGAATAACCCTTATAAACTCGTCTGATGGCACGGTTTTTTTCCATGTTTTGTTTTTATCCTGCCGTGTTTTTTAGTACTTTCTTCGGTTTTAAAATATTGACACCGTAAAATTTTGTTATAATTTTATTTATCATTAGTAAAATTTAAATTAAAACTAATAATTTTATACGTTGGAACAAATTTTTTTAATAAGACGAATGGTCAAAGTTGATGTTAAAAATTAACAGTCTCAATAATTTAAAACCGAAGAGAGTAGTATGTTTTTGATGAATGACAACAAGCTGCATGATGTATCCAAAGGGTTGTTCCTAATTCCTACGATGTCTTGCAATGTTTTTGTCAGATACTAGACTCCAATAGAAGGTGGCTTTCCTGTCGGCAACCATTCGAGAGGTATGTACTCTCTCTCTGTTCTTTACTTTTACTATAAGTCAATGCAGCATTTAAATTTTGTTACAGTACTTAATATTTGTCATTCTCAATGCATTTTTTTTCTCTACGCAACAAATATGTGTCTATCTCATTTTTATGTACCATATTTTTTTTTTGCTTTTTCTTAATTCTCAGAGCTAGAATGACTTAGTATAAAAGCGAACGAAGCGAGTAATTTTTCCCCCTCCTTCACGATATGTTGCATTTAGCTGTCAAAAGGGTACGCAGCGCGAAGCCAACACGGATCGGTATGTGAGAGGGTAATTCATGGGTTCAATCAGAAGGACGCAAGTACCAGTGGGCCTCTAAACGGGCCCATGGTCACCATAGGAGTACTCCTATATCATTTCCGTTAATCCCGTACTCCAGCTAATAATTTTAGATCTTAGCTTCCGGAGTGCAATGAAGCTGCTAATCAATGGCGCAGGACAGGTGGGTCAGGGCCGAACTGAAGGGTGATTCATCACTCTGGCCCTAAACCATTGGGCCCTCCGTGATTGGTCCTGTGCGCTGGAGTACACCGATTTGATCTGTCGACATATGGCTCACACCACTTCCCCAACCGGCTTCCGTGGCGATCAATCAAAGAGCAACATGGGGTTTTGACTGAATGGTTCGTCAGAACACTTGGCCTTTTGGCAGACGGGTTAAGGGATACCGGCCTACTGGGGCTTACCGCCCGCCCGCCCGCCTTTCCGGCCTGGAACTTGCTAGCCGCAGCCAGTTCGCGCACCAATCTTGCAACCGCTGCCGAAAATATCGCCGGCTCGCATCGAAACGCTCGTGCGGATGCGTGCTCGTCAAGAGGACAAACTCTGCGAAGATCATTAACCCGTGGACAGCCCTCCTGATGAGCCGAATCTGCAGCGCGATACGCTGCATTCACCACGCATCCAGTGCTTACCCACCTCCTCTTGGGGTTTGCTGAGGCCCCCATGGTTAATTGTACCCAAGGCCGTATGGCACTACGGTGCTGAGTACGTGCATGCACGGTCGATGGTGTATTCACGTCCACACGGGACGGTTAGATATATATGAGGCCTCTCGATTTCATCCTGATCAGGATCAGCTTCAACATTTTCTGTTCGCTTCTTTAGTTTTCTTTACACTCGGTAGTGTAATAACGGCCTCTCGGTTTCGTATAAGACATGTTAGCTGCTCTTTTAATTACACGAGCTCTATGATCCGCTCCTAGGACTGAACACGAGCTCTATGATCTGGTGATTCACATGAACCATGCTACCATTCCTTTCCGTCTACTCCAAAATTCGAACCGACCAAACAACATGGAGAGGCGGGGCTGCGCAAACCACGCCAGCAGAAGAGAAAACTGCGTGAGGCTGCATGTCAGCCAACTGGTGTTGGTGGCTGCTCCTGCTGGGTGTGTGTATGAGTCAGCCACGCCGTGGATAGCAGCTGGAGGTTGGAGCTCCTCAAGGAAAGAAAGCCGAAGACGTCCGAGAAGGCACGGCAAGGGGAAGGAAGGCCATGAAACAATCACCAAAGCTTTTCACTCTTGCAAGTCCTAGTTTTGTTTGTGGCGCCCCCCAACGGACCGGGTGTGCGGGCATGATACATGGTGCAAATTGGAGTACTCGAACATATAAATACTAGTACATCGTACTCCAGCACATAGCGTAGTTAAGGGGAAAAAAATGGAGAGGCAAAAGATAATTCTTCCTTTTTGGCACGTTAGATTTTTGGGCCGTCGATTTCGGTGCGTCGGATACCAGTCTCGTGATCCGACGGCCCGAATCGCGAGCTTATGGACAACTAACTGGTCGTTGGACATTTGAACAAAAACACTTTTCCGCCACACCAAATATGTTCGCCTCCTGATTGTCTAATTATTCACTTTTCGGCGGTGCACCGAAAAGAGAGAGAAAAAAAGCAGAGGAAATTCCGAGCACTGTGCCACCCCAAGTTCCGAGAGAGAGAGAGAGACGGCGGATGCCCAAATCATTTCCATGCGGATCTTGCAGCCCTTCTGCGCGTCGCCCAGCCCACCGTCTACATAAACCAGCGACACCACCCCCTCACACCCCTCACTCACCGGCGTCACAGACGCAAACACCCACACGCGCTCGCAGAGCCAGCACTCGCCCAACAAGAAGCAGAGCGGAGGCGAGAGAGCAAAGCAAGCCCGCCGCAGCAGCCATGGGCGAGGTAACCATGCTGCCGCCTCAGCGCACGTACCTCTGGTCTGGTTTCCTTCGCCGGAAAGGGCGTCTTCGTGACGCATCATGGGTCCGCTTCGTGTGTGGTGTGCTTGCAGGAGGCGAAGAAGGAAGAGGCCAAGACGGAGGAGGAGAAGCCCAAGGAGGCCGCGGAGGAGAAGAAGAAGGACGAGGAGGCGAAGCCCAAGGACGGGGACGAGAAGCCCAAGGACGGCGACGAGAAGAAGGAGGAGGCGCCGCCGCCGCCCCCGCCGCCGCCGGAGGAGGTGGAGATGCGGGTCTACATGCACTGCGAGGGGTGCGCCAGGAAGGTCAAGAAGATTCTCAAGCGGCTCGACGGTAATGGCTGCTCCGTTCCTGCTGCCTGCTCTCATAATCTCTGACCCCTTACTGCTCCTTTGCTTCTCTGGATCATGGCTGTTGCTCAAGAGCCGGTTCCAGCGTCCTGTTGCCTGAATGTTCTTTCTTGATTCAGGCAAGAACCTTTTTTTTTTTTTTTGGTGCTACAAACATTTGATTTGTTATTACTTTTGTTGATGCTCCTGAAAGTACCAGATTAGAGCGTTAATCAGGTTTAAGAGCCATGACTAGAAGTTGGGGATTTCGGGATATTCCCTTTTGAGCTCCAGATTTGGAGTATTATTTTACCCTTTTTTTTTAGAATTTATTTACGGTTGGATTTGAACAGTGTGGGTGGATTAAGCTTTGATTAGTCAGCTTCTCCTAATTAATCAGATCTTTCCTTTTCAAAATGGCGCCTGAACATGAATCTAGTAGTTGATTAATGGTGAGGGGAATGAGGTGAGATCCGGCTGACTTTTAACTTCAGAAAAGGTTGGTAGATTCCAAGAGAATGACAGCCTTGGGCATGCATATGTCATTCAGTTCAGAGCATATCCTCCAAAGCTCAAAAGTGGGGTGGATGATACCTCAAGCCATCTTTCAAATTCTCAAATGTTCCAAGCTCTTATGCATATTCTCAATGTACTTGTACTTGCAACTGCTACCAGAGGAAACCTAAGATTCTTTAGCTCAAAAAAACTTGTAGAAATGCTGATACAGTAGTATACCCCATCTGAAACTGAAAGCTTTCCATTTTTGTGTATTGCAGGAGTGGAGGACGTGCTTGCTGACTCAAAATCGCACAAGGTGGTGGTGAAGGGGAAGAAGCCGGCTGCCGACCCGATGAAGGTGGTGGAGCGTGTCCAGAAGAAGACCGGGCGCAAGGTGGAGCTCCTCTCGCCGATACCGCCGCCGCCGGAGGAGAAGAAGGAGGAGGAGAAGAAGGAGCCGGAGCCGCCAAAGCTCGAAGAGAAGAAGGAGGTGAATGAGCTAGGAGTAACACTCATCTGGTTTTGATCCTGCATTGGCCCTGGCCTGCAAATTGCAACCAGGCATCACACATTGCAGTGATTTTATTCTGATTGTGTGTTTCACCAAAGGCTGATCTTTCTGTGTTTGGTTTCGATGAAGCCACCCGTGATCGCCGTCGTGCTGAAGGTGCACATGCACTGCGAGGCCTGCGCTCAGGAGATCAGGAAGAGGATCCTCAAGATGAAAGGTACTACTCCTCCACTGGCTGCTATTAAGTCTCTAGTCCTTTTCATGTCTATCTTTTTCCTTTCCCTGTCCATCTGCTCCTCAAATTTGTTCAGCTTAATTAGCTACTAGATTAGCAGTTTAGCATGGCCAAATTAATCCAATCATGAAACCGAGTCTGTTTGCAGTTGTGAAGTCTTGTCTCAGCACGCGATTCATTCCATGTTCGTTGTCTTGATCGATGCAGGTGTGCAGTCCGCGGAGTCCGACCTCAAGGCGTCGGAGGTGACAGTGAAGGGCGTGTTCGACGAGTCCAAGCTGGCCGAGTACGTGCACAGGCGCACCGGCAAGCACGCGGCCGTGGTCAAGTCCGCGCCGGTCCCTCCGCCGCAGAGTGCCGGCGACGACAAAGCCAAGGAGGAGAAGAAGGCGGAGGGCGGCGGCGGCGAGGAGAAGAAGGCGGAAGACGGTAAGGAGGAGAAGAAGGACGGCAAGGAAGGCGAAGGCGCCGCCGGGGACGAGAAGAAGGACGAGAAAGCGAAGGAAGGCGGCGGGGACGCCGGCGCCGGCGCCGCTGCTGGCGGCGAGGAGAAAGACAAGGATAAAGAGAAGGACCCCACCGCGCTCGCCGCCGCCAACCTGTACATGCACTACCCGCGGTTCGGGTTCCCCGGCGGGTACTACCCGCCACCCCCGCCCGGCTACGTCTACCAGCCGGCCTACCCTCCGCCTCCGCCGCCGCCGGCGGCGTACTCGCCATACGCGCCGCAGTACGCGCCGCACGCGCCGCAGATCTTCAGCGACGAGAACCCGAACGCGTGCTCCGTCATGTAAAAAGGTAGAACCTTGGGGGGTCTAGAGCCAAGAAAAAAAAATGGAGAATAAGAACATCAACTCGGAGGAGGAGGGTGTCTTTGCAAGAAATGAGCTTGAGCAAAATGCCAATGGCAAGCTTGAAGAAAGGGCCAGGCTTTTTGGGTGGGAGGGAAGGAGGGAGGGTTAGATTTTTCTCTCTTTCTGTAATTTTAACCTTTTTCATCTTTTCTGGTATAAAGTGCGTTGAACTTCCATGTCAGTATGTGGGTGGTAACGTTATGTAGAAGTATGCCATCGGACCCTATATATAAAACATGTAGTATTATATATTACTGCTAGTAGTAGTATATACTTGCATAACCTTTTGCAGCAAATTATTTATTGTGTAGAGTGAACCTGAACTTCCGTGTCGTAACTTTATGTAGTAAAATGAAGCCATCAGAACCTATAAAACATTTAGTTGCTAGTATATCTGATTATAAACTTTACATAAATTCTATATGCAACTGATGTGACAGCAAGAGATTGTGCATGAGATGCTGGGTTTCCTTGATTCAAGGGGGATTTACATGGAACATGTTATATCAATTGCCACATCAGTTTTTTTTTTTTTTTGTAAAGTTTATATAACATTTTTTTTATAAAATTCCCCCTTGGTCTCAGAATAAATCTTTTTTTACTTTAAACATTAAATTGACCAAGTGTCTTTAAAAGTTTGTGAAAATACTTATTTATTTTTATATTTACACAATTATTTTAAATAAAATGAATAACTAAACATTGATATCTAAAAGTAAAAGAAAAGGATACAGTATTTATTCTGGACGGAATGAGCAGTATACACTCTCGCACAGCCTCTTCGCAACAAATTACTTGGGAGTACAGCCAGTACGGCAACAATGGTGACCACGAAAGGAGAATCACAAGGGGTGAAAGATCTGAAGGTTCTGGACGCGCATGGTGAATATACAGAGAGGCTGAGGAGACAAGTGCGGAGCATGTGCGTATGGGGGCATGCGGTGGGGGACGACCGTGCGCGGCGCAAAATCCTAGGTGGATTGCACATTCACCATTTTGATGCTCCCCGCCCTCTTTCACTGTGCTGTACTCCTGCTCTACCGGCCTTGGAGTAGAGTATATAGCTTGCCCTGAATGCGAGAATACCTAGGGCTGTGACCTGAGGTCGCCATCTTGCCCAAATCATGGCTGGCTGAAACGAGTCTCTTCACTCACTCGCTCTCACAGTGACTCACCTGGTGCTTGCCGCTCGCTCCTCCTTGCGATTGATTCTATTCGTGGCTGCACTGTGCCGTGGCATCTTGCTTTTCAGGTACTATTTCATCCTTTCCATGATGCAGCACTCCGGTAGTCCAGTGGAGCTGCAGACGGCCTTTGGTTTCCTTCGAGGCCCCCTCACCCTCCTCCTCGCATGGTGACTGACGGTGACGGCCGTTGGGGTGGATGATGGCGAACGGCGGCCTAGGAGTAAGAAATGGAGGAGGGTCAGTAAGAAAGTGTTGTGCGTGACTGAGTGAGTGCATGGAGCTGGTGCAGGATGGAGACGAGACGGCGGAGCAGGGCCAGATCTGCGAGCTCGACCGCGCCATTTGGGTTGATGAAAGGAAGATACAGGTGGTGGTGCAACCTTTCGCAAAATTCCTAGGTGTCCAATCTGGGATTCGGACAACAGCGACAACGACGTGTCGATCGCGGGAAATGTTAATCGGCACCGTGCAGCTGCGAGTCTTTCGTTCTGGTACAGTGGGAGTACTAGCAGTTGGTGGCAGCAGATATTCCGTTCTTTTCTGGTGAAAATTCGCCCAAGTTCATTCAAATCAGGACTGAAACTAGCAAATTGCGGCCTACAAATATTTCTGTTGCACGACCTCTTACCCATACGATTCGAAGATAAAAGGTGCTTGAAACTCCGACAATTTTCAGTCGTGACCTGCAATCGATGACACGAAGAAGAAACGACTGTATGTGCGGAGCCCTCATGCATGACTGATCCCACACGGCGGCACCACCGCACACCAATGAGCGTGCCGGGTCTGAGGACTGAGGCCGTGGGGCACTGGTGCTGGGTGGTGATTGGGATACATACCGCGGGCACGTCTGCGGCCGTTAGTTCCAGGATGCACATCGTCTGACGCACATGCAGTGACGCTTGCTCCCCATATTACCCAGCCGCTGCCGTTCAATTAACTACTCCCTCCCTTCAGAACTACGAAGTAATTGTCATTTTACTAAGTTAAGGCTATGAGTGCATTTGGCTACCTCAAATGTTTTAGATTATAACGTGAATCATTTGAATCTCAAGCAAAGTATTTTAGAAGTGATTGGAATCGTAGAATCATTTTTCGAGAGAAACCAAAACGTATTTTATTTTCAACAGAATCGAAACCATATCAAACACACCTTATATATTCAAAGAATGCTATGGATTTGGATCCAATGCTTCTGTGAATCTGTACAACTAAAAACATAGCAATTACTTCAGAACGGAGTGAATACTTAAACCGCCCACTTGCAATATAGTATTATCCTCTGACAAGCCCGGGCTAATCCCCACTACGCCACAAAACCGCCCTACTAATCTACGCGTGCAGTACAAACACATGCAGACCACTGCATCGTGCTGCAGATCAGCTTTTGGAATCTTATATATACACCATCGATCTCAAACAAACACAAAGAGCTTTTGGGATCCTAAGCGAGCTAAGCTCGATTACAATCCAGCACTTGCTAACCCTCCGAGGGCCGGGAGGCATGTGCAAGCGAGTGTGTGACCACGTCCTGATCAGTTTGTACTGGCCTAGGGAACTGAAACCGTCACGTGGTGAAGCGAACAAAATTTAGGCATATGTAGGAGCAGGCGATCGATCAACCAGGGTAAAGGGGTGGTCTCGGAATGATTTGGTTTCATTCGCCTAGTCGATCGATTTGCAGGGGAATGAACAACGCAGGGTCTTGTTCTTATTTTGAAACTGAAATCATTAGTAGAGTACAAAAAGATTTTGATGGTTAGGGAGGGGGGGGGGCTCATCGATTTGTTTACATGTGAGGAGGAGGACAATTGTATGGTCCCGAAATCAAATGTCCTGTTCATTTTGAAACGCATACAGATCAGCCTGCACGTACGCCCACACGGTCGAGGTTATCTTGTTTGATTAATTGATTTGTATGGTCCCGTTTTCATTGACGCCTAGCTAGTCATTATTTATTGTTTTCGTTTAACTGGTGCGTGATTAAAGAAATCGTAAGTATTCAGTCATTTCCTCCTGAACTTTTTCGCATGGAAAATCAGGCTTCTCTTAATTGTGTCTGGTCGTACTAGATTTGTATTCGTTTGAACTTTCTAAGAGACAAATCATTTGAAGTTTATCAAATCTTACATTATACGTAGTCCAAGATAGTACGAAGATGATACTTACAGATCAGGGTGTCTGGTTTGCTGTCTCGTTTGATTGAACACGAGCGTTGACTGTGAGTTAGGACCATGTTGTCCCATAGGAAAATCGAGATTACGTGAACTGCACGTACGATCAAATACGACTTCCACGTACGGTGGAGTACCATTCATATTTATCATAAACATCTAAACATTGGTTGGAGAAGAAGTAGCAGCACCGGTCACAGATCACAAAGTTTCAGCAGCTGGAGTCGACGTGCGTCCTCGTGTATCGATATCGGACGTGTAGCGTCGTTGCCCCGAAGAGAGAGCCAACCGGTTCGATCCAAGCATGTGTGCCCAGGTCAACACTTGCAGTCTTGCACTAGACGCTGCAGATAACAGAGCACTGGTTTGCAACATGCGCCGAGCCAAGTACGACTCCTACTCCGTAATCGGCCCCTCGCGACGGTACAAATGACCGAAGGGACCTCTGTCTGCCTGGTATACTACGTAGGGACGGATGGCGCGTGGAAAGCCGCGAAATAATGGAGGCGCGCGATGGGAAAGGCGTTCCGCACAGGGTCGGAGATCGCGAGATCTTGCCGACCTGATTGATGCAGGGCGCGCAGTGCTATTCGCTTGGCTTGGCTTGGCTTGGATCGCTGGAGTGATCGCTTCGCTCTCTCTGGTCCCGTATGCGTATCATTGGCGCCTACAAGTGGTATGTTAAGGGTGCGATTTGTTGGTTGTGTTTGCTTAGCTTGGCTCGCATACATAAACCAGGCTCAAATCGCTCTCTCTGGTCCGTGTGCGTATCATTGGCGCCTCCAAGTGGTACGTTAAGGGTGCGATTTGTTGGTTGTATTTGCTTAGCTTGGCTCGCATATATGAACCAGGCTCATTTGAGTCAGGTTGAGTTCATACACTTAGTGTGTGTTTGGTTGTTTGCATGTATCTAACCTGTCTGAGAAGAGAGTGTGTTTGATTATCTGTATAAAATGATGATGGAATATGAAACAAAAATATAAGAAACAAGTTTATCATCATATTAACTACTACCTCCGTCTCGAAATATAAGTTTAAAGTCAAACTTTTTTAACTTTAACCATTAATAATATAAAATTAATAATGTTTTATTATATATAAATTATGTTACTAAATTCTTCGTGAAACATACTTTTATAATATGTAATTTTTTATATCAAAAATTATTTAAATTTATAGATATTATTAGTCAAAGTTGATAAAGCTTGACTTTGACCGAACCCAAAAATGCTTATATTTGAAGACGGAGGGAGTATAAATTTTTAGCTTCTATTTTAATCTACATAATTTAATCTACTTTCAAATATACATAAATTACTTAATACATATGTTTTTTTCTAAAAGTATTTTTAAAATAAATCTATTGGTATGGTTTTCACATTTTAAAATTTAATAAAATTAAAATTATTTGTAATTTATATTCGCAATATTTTATCAAAACATTGTACTAAACAAATTTTTTTTATACTGCAAGTAGTAATTATATATGTAGCTAGTAGCATTATAAAGAAGTATAGAGCCTGCAAAAAAGAAGCACGAGGCACACCACCGGAGCCAGGCCGCGGGACGAAGTTTGCATCCGCTCGGCCAGGTCTGGCGATCGATACAGGCAAGCAATCAGACGTTACTTGCACCCGGCGGGCCTTGTGGAGGAGAAACAACCAACCAATCACCCTCTAAGGTATTGCCGTATAGCCCTCCCTCGCGCGCCCCCGGGCTGGGAGACTGGGGGGCAGTGCGGCAGTGCCCGGCCCGTCTCCCTCTCGTGAGCTGCTTCCGTGTCCTGCAATGAAAAGGCTGCTTTTGCGAGATGGTTTACCAGCTTTGACGGATGGGCACGCAGCAGTCGATACAAGTACTAATTCCTCTCGATCCGATCCGCTTCACTCCAACCACTAACCACCGTCCACCGCCACGTCACGCCAGGAAGGAACGGACTATAGGGGAGGACAGCCTCGTAACTCGCGCGGCGCGGACTCCGATGCAGCCGCCCTGAACCGGGTACGGGCCACGCGATCGACTGTCGGACGATGCCCTCGCGGAGCAGCAGGATGGCCGCCCGCCGCGCGCGCCGCCACGGCAACGGCGACGGGTGGCCGAGCGCATCCGTCGCTGTGCGATCAGGTACTGTGTTTTGGAGCCCTGAGAACTCCTCAAATTTCTTTTACCCTTTCATTTCATTTGTCTGTAATTCGGTCTCAATATACAAGTTGTTATAGTTTTTTTTTCACTTTTGCTAAATTACAAATCATTTCTATTTTTTAATAAACATTTTTTATTTTTAATACTTCTTTATCTTACCTTTTATATCTTTCAGTGCATCTCATATTTTTCGTTTTTTTTAATTTCTACGTCCACGCTCGCACACCAAAACACCTTGTACAGTAGAATGAAATGGAGAGAGTCGATTGGCATGGAATAAACTAAGCAACGACAAGTAAATAAATTGAGCAACGACAAGTAATTTGTTTGCGATGTCACTTCACAAGATCAGGGGTCAAGCGGACAAAATAGTCGCCCATACTCGCGTGCATGGCCGTCTAGCTATCGATCGGCGGATACGGGTTCAATCAACTGTTGCGCCTTGTGTCGGAACGCGCAGGGTGAGGTGTGCGTTTGCATAATGCAGTACGCATGCAAGCGTGACGCGATTGCCAGGAGCGAGGAAATCTTGTTGGGTCCTTGTATGCAACGCAGCATGCCAAGATGGGTTCGACCTTCCAGTAACACTAGCTATCTCTAGGGGACAGTGCAACGTATATATGGATAATGTGACCTTCTACAGTAGTATCAGTTGGTAGCTTTCCCTACCCTCGGAACGACTAACTAATGTATCGATTCTACTGTCGCTACCCCCATGCTTGCACCGCTAAGTACTCCCAATCCTCACTTGTGCCATTTTCCAAAGATACAGTAACAAACATGGTTTTAGATAATGCTCCTACAATTTTTAGAGCTAAGACAAACACACACCAGTCTCGCTCAAAACTGAATTATTGTTAGTAGTACTAAAGAAGTCCAGCATAATTTTGCAAAAAAAAAAATATATGAGGTAGCATCGCATGCATGGCTACCTACTGCTCCCACATATTTTTTCTGAATATTTTCGGATGCCTTTGAATAGTACAAAGACTACGCACAGGAAAAATAATCAATCCCTTGTACGGAAGGGTGACCCCGGCGTGGACTGCGGGCCCGCGAGCATGCCGGTGGCGCCCCCTCCTCACGTGGAAACGGTACTGGGCTGCCGGCCCGCCTGCCTGATACGTCCATCAACTGCTGACTCGGACCGGGCCCACCGTTCCGTCCCTTTTCTTGTACTGTACGCATGCAACTTGTTCCACGTTCGATCCACGTACGCTCTCATGGTCGCACGGACTTTTTTTTCGATACTTTTAATTTATTCTCAGATTTTGTACTGCTTCCGTGGTGGAGTAACGACCAGTCGGTCGGATCGCGTTCAGAACCTGTCATCATCAGATCAGATCAGAGCTAAGATAAATAGTCGGTTAATCATCAGATCAGATCAGAGCTAGATAAATAGTCGGTTAATGAAAGAGTAAATTTTATAAAACTACAGGTATTTTACTAAAATTATCACAAAACTAAAGATTTAAACTATAATTTTAAAAAACTACATATTTTGTATGTAATTTGTCACAAAACTACATATTTTATACTCAAATTATCACAAAACTACAGATTTTATAAAATATATTTGAAATTTACTGCAGCAAATCTGTAGTTTTGTGATAATATTTATTAACTATCTGTAATTTTGTAAAATTTACTCTTAATAAAATGTAATTTACCGGCAAAATAGTACTACCCCCTCCCCAACGTCCTCGTCGCTTGATCCACCAGGCTCAACGGTCGTGCTGCAACCTGCAAGGGCAACATTTCAGTTGCACGGATTTGTACTGTTTGCTCGAATACTATAATACAAACTAGTATTTGATTGGAGTAGCAGCACATGTTAAGAAATTCAGATACTACACCATTCAGGGCTCCTTTAAAATATAGAATTTGCATAGAAATCGTACGGCAATGAGTTTAATCTCAGAGAGAAAAAAGATTCAGAACAAAAGTCTTCAATGCATTTCATGGTTTTACTACTGGAGTCGCAGAAATAAGGTGGTAAATATGAGATGGTTGCTTTGCGAGCTTGCGAGACTGCATACATTTGAAGGCAGTCTTATCAGAAGAAAGAAAGAAAGAAAGAAAGAAAGGTCACATGGAGTCATGGAGGGGGCCATACATTCAGAGCACTGTAGCAAGGTTGAAGCGTTATTGAACACTGCTACAGCGGATACTCCTAATCTTTGCCAGTACTAGGAGTGTAGCTAGGGATCGATTGATCGAATGATCGGACGAATTATTCCATGCGTACAAGCGTGTCGTGCGCGGACACGTACGTGCACTACGGAGCCACAGTGCCCGATGCACCGGCCTTGGGTCCAATGGTCGGCCGCCTGCATCCATCCTTATCACCGATCGATACGGCCTCACTCATCAGCAGCAGTTTTCACAACATTCTGCTAGTTGTTGTAGATGTCTGTTCCTTGTGATAGGAGTATTCTCCTCTTCATGCATGGCACTCAGGCAGCTGATTGCTCTCCGCATGGATCATGGCCTCGTTGACTAAGCTTCTTGATCCATGGAGATGTTCGTGCAAGCCACGATGGAAGGCATGCATGCAGCCTTTCACAAGTGCCAAGTCTAAGGAGTACTCTTCTGGCTGGGTCATGTCTGAACAACGGGGCTCGATCGCCACTTCTGTCAGATCAGAACTATGCCATAGGAGTTTGGCTCCCCTCCCTCATGGTACCTACGTACCACGTACAAATATGCAGCGCAATAACGTACTAACAGCAGCACCAACTGGAGTATTGCCCCC
>BCLF01000006.1:2494710-2511709 GCA_001602275.1 Zoysia japonica | reverse complement strand
TTTCCCCCCCCCCCCCCCCCCAATATTTGAACTTGTTATTTTTTAGGACTAGCTAATTAAATATACAAGCTGAATAATGGTAGAAAAAATCTTCACACTTGCATCCCAGCTGGGCCCTTGACTCCCTTAGGGCCGGCCCTGTGTTTGGTTGCAGTCTTAGAACTTTACTCCTACATGGTACTGTGAGAAATGTTACAATGCTTAGATTAATCATAACCGTTCATTTAATCAGATTTAATAGTTAAAAATAAAAAGATACCTAGTCAAAGGTATCAAATGGTGGATCTGATATTAAAAATGATGAACCCGATACTAAAAATAGTAGATCTAATACCAATTTTTAAAAATCGATAAATAAGATTAATTGAAGTGATAGAGATACCTCAGGTACCTCTGAAGCACCTTAACATCTCTTTACTATATATAGCAAATGATCAACACTTAAAACAGAGACATGGAGCCATGGATCGACGGGGCCACACTTTCGGAGCACTAAATTAGCAGGAAGCATACTGCACACCGCTACCAGTAGCAGATACTCCTATACTCTTAGTACTCCTACCAAGTAGTGGTACTCCTACGAGTGTAGGTCAGGATCGAATGATTGGACGAATTATTCCGATGCACCGGCCAGCCTTGGGTCCGAAGGTCGGCCGCTTGCATCCTAGCACTAGTAGCTTTATCGCAGATACAGGGCGCCTCATCGCCTTGATCGATCGATGCCCAGACTATGCTGGCATGGTGGTCACCACTAGTACCACTGCACCGTCAGCGCCAATTCGGAGCTGCTTCCTCCTCCGCGCCCGTCTTGGTGCATGCGCACACGCACACGCACGCATCCCCTGCAGCTAGGGCGTATCGTGAGCAGCAGTTTCACAACATTGTGCTAGCTGCTCCCTCTGTTTCTTATGATATATTCTCCGGCCTTTTCCTGGCCCTCAGAGAGCTAGCTGCAGTATGTTCTACTGATGGATCATGGCCTCGTTGACTCGACTTGATCGATGGAGATGTTCGTGCAGGCCAAGGTGGAAGTCATATGTTCTCATCAAGACACCAACAAAAGGTCAATAGCTAGCTAGGCTAGGCTACGGTTGTTAGAGCATCTCCAACAATTACCTATAATAGTTGCTCCCAAAAGAAAGTTTTAGGAGATCTCTTGCATGCAATAATCGAAATCTAGACTCCCTCCACACCAAAAAAGAGAAAGATCGTCCTCAAGGTGTTGCCAGCTTCAACAAACTTGGTTCAGATTTCCGTATCGTCCGCAAGCAGCAAGGTGTTGCCAGCTTTATCTGATTGATGCTTAACATGAGAAGAACATTAACTGAAGTCATTTGTGAAGGCAAGAAAATAATGAGATGAAATCGCATACATGAATTTCAGACAAATAGCAGCTCAACACAGCTAATAGCAAACGAAGAAGACATGTGCCTGAGCTTGGTGAGACGCCTGCTCTGCTTTTGGCAGCGCCGCCTTCTCTGCTTTCTCCACGATGCCAGCACCTTTTCCTCAGCTCCCTCTGGCAACAGCGTAGCCCCTTCCTCGAGCTCATGTGGCGGCGGAGAACCCCCTACTCAGTCCCCTGCGGCAAAAGGCGAACACCCTCCTCAGCTCACTGCAGGTGGCGGCGAACCTCTGCGGCGGCGGCGAACCCATCCTCAGCCCCCCGCGGTGGCGCAGCCCCTCCTCTTGGCGAAATCCTTCCCACCGGCGTGCAAAAAGTAACTAAAAAATGGTGTGAGGAATACTATGGTAACCGCTAGGCTGCAAGATTTGGCCCGCGAGCACGTGATTTCGGTCCAGAAGTGGCGGGATTTGCTGACTGGGAGTGCAAACGAGGGTAGCAGATGTGGGGAGAAAGAAGTTGAGTTAAGAGGCGGCGAATGCTTTTGGGTTTGCTTTAAGTAACTGTTGGATGGGTGATTTTGCTGATTCTACCTAAATAACGTATTTAGGAACAATTTTACATCACTGATGGAGATGCTCTTAATTACTCTCAATAGTTTATTTTTACTAAGTTTTATTGACTACGATTTTGATCAATAAGTTTGATAAATTTAATTAATTTTAATAATATAAATTATATATATATTATAAAAATATTTTTTTTGCTGAATTTGAAAATACAAATACTAATTTTTAAATTTAACAGAATATATAAAAAATTATTGATCAAAGATATAGTCAACAAAACTTAGAAATAATGTTTTATTGGAACAGAGGGAGCATCACGGGAACACATCCAGGTGCTCACACCATGAGTGCTCGGCTTTGACGAGTGCCAAGTCTTTTGGCCGCGTTCTGTCTGAACAACAGGCTCGCCTGTCGCCACTCGCCACTTCTATCAGAACTGCATATCACAGGATTTTGGCTAATGTTACCTAGCACGCACAAATCTTTGGCGCAATACGTGTTCGAGCTAGCGATACACGAACATGTTTAGCACTTTAGGTGTACACGCACCGAATGCATGTACTTTAGGTGTCGTCCACCCTAGCGATCACACTGTCGATTGAAACTCTGGAAAGGCCAGTCAGTATTGGCGATCCTATCTAGGAGCAACTGGAGTAGCAGTGGTAGCAGCAGCAGCAGCTTTCTATCCAGTGTCTGCAGGTGGCTCCATTGAACAAGCAAGTGAAGAACATTATCGTCACATTCAGATGGCTACCTCCACTCCACTTGTTAGAAAAAAAAAGGAATAAATGATCGTCACCTCATCTAGATAGAAACAAAATTCTAGGAACCATCAGCGACATACCCTTCCTCGTCTCCTTTGGAGAAGGTATTTTTAAAACCCTTTGGAAAAGGTATTTTCACTCTCTGTTTGTACCGGTAGACAGTGTGGTGTGTTACGTGCGTACTACAACGACGCATAACGGAAAAGGCACAAGACCTTGGACTGGACAGCAAGCTAGAAAGGAGGCCCGACGGGCCCGTGTCGCTCCGCGAACTGGGCCGATGGAAACGAAGCGGTCCAGGCGTGGCCCCGTCGGGGTCCAGGTTGATCTGTTTGTACCACTGTGGCAGCTCTGTAAAATATAAGGTCCTAGCCAAAGTTTCAGCCGCTGTTATGCGAAAAATATAGAATTAATTTGATACATGCTATTATAATTTTGAGAAATTTAAAATATGT
Organism: Zoysia japonica; assembly: GCA_001602275.1. NCBI lineage: Eukaryota > Viridiplantae > Streptophyta > Magnoliopsida > Poales > Poaceae > Zoysia > Zoysia japonica. Next base: position 2,508,576 of record BCLF01000006.1, on the reverse strand, counting down.
CATTCGAGCTCACGTGTCATTTACTTGTAGGATCTCATCTGTCATTGACACATAAATGACATATTTTAAAGTTTACAAAATTGTAATAGCATGTATCAAATTTGTCCAAAAATATATTGCTGCGTCAGGACACACAAACTTCATTCAAATTTATTAATAATTTCACAGCAAAGTTCGCAGATAAATCAATGGGATTTCCTGTTGTTCTAACAAAAGCTTTAGCTGTGTATTAACCAGTGAGATGATCCCTTGCTTAACATGGATGTTGCTCTGCCGACGTGACCGCAGATATGGCACCTGTTGCGTACTGGTCGCTCCGCTTCTCCTGGGCTCAGCTCCACGTGCCCCGCCCTCTGCGAAGTGTCACGCTGGGAGGACTACTTGCCGGCGCATGGAGTCCACCTCGTCGCTCCCTCTCGTCTTCCCCTCAGTCACGGCTCACATGACAGAGGCCTGTAGCACAATACTGAACACTCGTGCCGAGGCAAGCAGCAACAGCGGCGGCGGTAGCAGAGGAGAAGTTGATCGGCCATGGAGATGCTGAGCATGCTCAAGGTGGGGTACACCATCCTGCGCAGCGAGACGCCGGCGACGGACCTCGTCAACACCTTCATGGACTGGGCGGCGCGGCGCTCGCTCGTGCTCCTGGCGGTCTTCCTGCCGCCGTACTACGTCTACAAGCTCGCCACGTCCGCGTTCAAGGCCGCGGCGCCGGAGAACGTCGCGGGGAAGGTCGTGCTCGTCACGGGGGCGTCCTCTGGCATCGGCGAGGTACGACACTCTCTCTGTGGCGGATGAACAAGATTACTGTTTGATTATATCTCGTGCCCCATGGACTGTACGTTCCAGCAAATCGCTTACCAGTACTCGAAGAGGGGAGCGAAGCTCGCGTTGGTGGCGAGGCGGGAGGAGAGTCTGCACCAGGTGGCCGCGAAGGCGAGGGGTGCTGGCTCGCCGGACGTTCTCGTTGTTGCAGGGGATGTCTCGAACCCAGAGGATTGCCAGAGGTTTGTCCGGACCACGGTCGAACATTTCGGCCAGTGTAAGTCAGAACTGCTAGCTAAATTTCTTCGTACTGTACTACTACAATAATATAGAAATTGATTTTTGATTTTTTAAGTTTATCCCTTTTTTTTTTCTTCTGTTGCATGCAGTGGATCACCTTGTGAACAACGCTGGCGTAGCGAACGTGTGCTGGTTTGAGGAAGTACCCGACGTTGCCGATTTCAAGCAAGTTTTGGTATTGTTGACCCTCTGATCTGTTACCTCGATGCTTTGGTCATGCTGCCTGTCCAATAGAGGGTGCTATACATGTGTGATTTGCTCATGCTACAGGCTGTAAATTTCTGGGGCGCAGTTCATCCGACTCACTGTGCTCTTCCTCATCTGAAGAAGAGTGGTGGGAAGATCTTCGTCAACTCCTCGGCTGCAGCGGTGTTGGCAATGCCAAGAATGAGCTTCTACAATGTAGTCTTTACTATTTGTCAATGGCACACATCGCTCCTTTCTAGTTTGTGATCGTGAAACGCAAACTGACTTGCCTTGCTAATTAATTGTTCCAAATTATTATCAATGAAGTGTACTTAACTAAATTTGGTGGAAAAACATTAATTGCAGGCCAGCAAGGCCGCTGTCCTGAACTTCTTCGAGACTCTGCGCATGGAGCTGCGCGGCGCGGTCGGCATCACCATCGCGACTCCTGGGTGGATCGAGTCGGAGATGACCAAGGGCAAGCACCTGTCGAAGGACGGAGCCATGGAGGTCGATCAAGGCACGCGGGATGTGAGTGCTCGATCCTTGTACATATGTTTAGAAGCCTGACATCCGAATCATTTATAACTCGCAAAAATGAACAATGTGTCTGGAACTTACAGGCGCAGGTCGGGCTGTTCCCGGTGGTTCGCGCCGAGCGGTGCGCGGAGGCCATCGTCGACGGCATCTGCCGTGGCCGGCGCCACCTGACCGTGCCGGCGTGGTACCGGGCGATGTTCCTCTGGCGGATGCTGGCGCCGGAGGTGGCGGACTTCAGCCAACGGCTGTTCTACCGCCGGACGGCCGGCGGCCGTGGTGACCAGGCAGCCAAGGCCAAGAGGTTCCTGGAGGCGACTGGCATGAAGGGGACGCTTCAGCCTTCTTCGCTGCAGAGCTCGGATATCAAACGGGCTTAGTTCGATTGAGGTCGAGACGCTGTGATAGTCAAGTTCATACATGCAGGCAGACAGCGGCGGAGCTGGCTCCGGTGAGGGTGAGGAGGAGGGGCTCCTCTCTCTTCCTCCTTTATTTTTCTCCTCCTTCCTCCCTCTCTCCCCTTCAAACCTCCATAGAAATCACGAGTTGAGGGGGCTCGAGCCCCCTCCGACCCCCCGCCAAATCCGCCGCTGCAGGCAGACATGCTACTGATCATACAATGGTCATTGTTGCTTGCTTGGTAAATCCAAATAATGTATAGAGCGAGGCGTATAAGTCCGTATTAGACGAACAACGATGGGTAGCTGCGTTTGCAGCTTCCTGCTGCACCTTCTGGACTATGGCCTTGTTTGTAAGGTTCTTGTTTCATAAATAAATATGCCCAATTACAAGTGACGTTTGGCAATCCTGTTTTGTTTTTCCTGAATGATGGGTAGCTGAAGCAATGTTTTCCCTGAATATGGCAACCGATGTCTCCTTTCATGCCACAACAGGAACGAAGATGCATGTTTAAGCCAAATGTGTCAGATACGCATGGACTGTTCTCTTCCAATTTTCTATATAAGCAATAAAAATGTTGCAAGTATTGCAATATCTCAAAACTAATAGTCGACATCACTCCCACACCAAACATTCAGCTGTGGGTGGATAAAGACTACTAATACCATGTATTTATACCAATCCAACACCACATGAATAGGGACCAATGCACAAGCTCAACTATATATTCCAACGGGCTATTACGATTCAGCATCAACTTCTCTTCCATTATTTTACCATGTTATAGTTCACGGAAATTTGTAAAACAAGAACAAGAACCAAGAGATGTCTAGTAGGAGTGAGCAATATACAAAGGAATAGGAAACATCAGAGAAACAATTAAAACGGTTTCCTTCCTGTACCTTGTTCTTTACCTCTGTGATTCAAGAACTGCTAGAAATACACTTTGTGGACTGTCAGTTGTACAAATGATTTAACCATTTTGGTCAAGGTTGTTGAGGATATTCATCTACAAGTGGCAAACAACATTTCAGCATCAGTCGCCGCAACATCCGGCGGCTAGTTGATTCATCACAACCAAACACTCAAGTGAGCTGTTTGATCACGGTAATGTGCATAAGATCACCTCCATGCTCCAGTCCACTGCCAAGGTGCGAACGCTTGATAAGGCTTCGGCAAACCATGGTTCAAAACACAGGTTAACTTGGCACTTGCTTAATAATAGTCCTTGCAGTGTATGTATAGTACTCTGATCTGCGCTTGTGTCATGGAATTGTACGAGTGACGCCTAATTCACATGCAGTAGTAGTAGTAGAACTATTAAGCAATCTTGCACGGATCGTCTCATCCAGAAAGACTTAAATTTATTATCTTAGGATGTCCCTGGTATCTCACAATTACATTGTCTATGCCAAAAAATCTAACCAGACTTTCACGAATTGCCAACAAAAACAAGTAGGAGAGAGTACTCCCTCCATCCCAAAATAAGTGTTTTTTTAGATTTTCAAAATACCTTTGATCATTCGTCTTATTAATAAAAATTATAAAAATATTATTTATTTTATTGTGAAATGATTCACTATTAGAAGTATCATAAGTTTGACTTGTTTATTTTTGTATTTCGTAAATTTTTTAATAAAATGAATGATCAAACATTGATTTTAAAAAATAAAAAATGTCATTTATTTTGGGACGGTGGGAGTGCGTCATAAGTACAATATAAGTACAAACAGTTAAGAGGCAATGATGATGCACATGACGGCACTTAGAGATAAAGAATGTGGTCCTCTGTAGTAGTGATGCATTAACAATACTTCATCTATTCTTAAACTGTTATTGTTATTTACTTCTAACATTAACTTTAACCATTTATTTTATTCTTAAAATTAGTTCAAATGTCTAAAATTCTAAGCTAAAATTCAAATAGCATTCATGATAAGGAAAATTATAATAAAATATATGATATTATCATATTTTTTGAATAATACAATATGATCGAAGATGATGTTAGAAGTCAATGGCAACAACAATTAAGAACGGTGTAAGAGCTTCTTATTAACTTATGCATTACTGCACAGGATCTCTTCAGAGTCAACAATTTAAGAACGGTGTAAGTACTTATTAGTGACTTATGCATTACTGCATAGGATCTCTTCAGAGTCAATGTGCCCTTTCCTCTTTCCCTTTAAATTGTCTAATTACCTATATCTCTCAAAGTAGATGCACCCACTCATACCAGACATGATATCTGTGCAACTATAAGCAATGCTCTCGGGCAAAGTCACACGCGTTTGTCTCTGAAGCACACACAAGCCTTTTGTTTATTTTGAATACTAGCAGGGAGCAAATTTCGGATTGAGGGGCATCCAGGATCTTATTTCGACCTCAAAGGCTTGTCTTGGATTAGAGAGTTTCTAGCCAGGCGGTACAAAATTTCATTCACTAGCCTTTAGAATCATCAATGGCATGTTAAACCATGGGCGTTTCTGCAAGCTTCAATGGGCTTCGAGCACACACGTTCCCTATTGCGAAGCTAGGGGATCTGACTTTCTCAAATCATTGACACAAACACTAAAACCACCCACAACTGGAGGAATTTGCTCCCATATCTCATGTAATCTATAAGAGAGAGCAGTGCGAGAGGCAAAGCCGATGACTGGGATAGCGTGAGAGACTGTGGCTGGTGGTGGGCAGGGGAGCGAGGTGAATTCTCAAGGAGATGCATATATGGGAGCAACACGATGATAATTAGTGACCAGCTTCATCTGTTTGGACACCATGGTGTATATAAATTCTGTCAGCAAGCTGCTAAGCGCTGCATTACTGTTCTGTGCGCTTGTATTATAGATTGAACATTTGGCAAAAGCTCAAAGCTCGCTCGCAACGGTATACAGGTGGCCGCACAGTGATCGAACCGAACGTGAAATGTAATGACTGAGAGTTGCGTTAAAGATGTGTTAAGCAGGCACGGAGCTTCCTTAGGACCCGAGGTGACCAAGGTTCTAACATCATCGTCAGATCGTGATCGTGCACGGGTGGTTTTGCCGTGGGGGTGGATTATGACTCAAGTCTGTCTCCCTTGGCAGCACAAGCGGTGGGACGCACGTGTTCACGCGCCAGCCCGCGTACGTGTTTCAGGCTTCCAGCCCGGACTCGTCTCCTCTCCACGCGTCACCTTCAGCCCGACACCTGGTCCGCACGCGGCGCGGCGGCATAACTCTCCTGTTCCAGGCCCCGCGGTTAGTCCATCAGTAGTCTGCGACCGACCGAGGCCACCGGCGTCGACGACGGTGGTGACGATGACGACGGTGATGAGCAAGCTGTCCCGAGCGGCGCTGCAGGCGGGGCTGACGGCGCTGCTGGCGCTGGTCCTCCCGGTCTCCTACGTGTACAAGGTCACGACCTACTTCCTCGGCGCCGTGTTCCCAGAGGACGTCGCAAGCAAGGTCGTCCTCATCACCGGCGCCTCCTCCGGCATCGGCGAGGTACGTACGCGCGCGTATCACCACCAACGTACCTGCGCGAGTAGAAACTACGTCACACGATCACAAGTAGCAAGTTGGTTTCCAACGATCCCGTTGGTACTTGTAAGAACTGACGATTGATTAGTGCCATACATGCGCGCTTAATTAACGTAGTACCTGGCTTACGAGTACGCCAAGAGGGGAGCCTACCTGGCTCTGGTGGCTAGAAGGGAAACGAGCCTCCGCGAGGTCGGTGACAGGGCGCTGGCGATGGGCTCGCCGGGCGTCCTCGTCCTGCCGGCCGACGTCTCCATTCCCGACCAGTGCGAGAAGTGTTGTGAATGGCGACGAATAAACGATGAAGTAGACTCAATCAATCACAGCGAAGATACAAGATTTTAACGTGAAAAACCCCTTCAATGCGAAGGGGAAAAACCACGGACGACAGCCAGCAAAGATCTCCTTACTATTCTCAAGATTTTGTTACAACGCCTTATGACAGTTACAAGATCGTGAAACTCTAATACGGATATATGTACCGGACCGCGGGGGGCAAGCCCCCCCCAGTACAACTGAATTTAGAACATATTCAGCAAGAAGTTGATCGACGACACCATCCGCTACTTCGGTAGACGCAAGTGGCCCTACTCTTCTTCCCCCTCACATGAATCTCTCGTCGTCATAAGATTTAATCTGTGCGCCTGTCTGTGTTTGAGCAACTTCTAATTGGTGATCGAGGCATTTGCAGTGGATCATCTGGTGAACAACGCGTCGATCTGGCAGGTGTGCAAGTTCGAAGAGGTCGAGGACGTCAACCACTTCAGAGAACTGATGGTTAAATATAGGGAACAAATCATGTTCCCTGGAGTTTTTTGCATAGAAGATTTATTTCATCCGGCGTTATGAAAAAACCAGATGATGTGGCATGCGGGTCCGATTTCTCTCCTGCGGAGGCAAAAGTGCAGCCAACTGTAGCATCAACAGTGAGAGAGTGAACAGGGAAATGCATTAACACTGTAGATATTTCACTGCAGAGGGAAATACTGTAGCATGGAATCTTGTCTCAGATCTGATGCTTAAAAATTGAGCTAATGTCGGCTACAGTAAACTCTCTGCATTTTACTCCCGCTGCAGGGGATATGAATCCGTGGCATGCGTATTTTGCAGGACATCAACTTCTGGGGCCATGTGTACCCGACTCGGCTCATCATCCCTCACCTGAAGAAGACCCATGGCCGGATCGTCGGCGTCACCTCCAACTCGTCGTACATATTCGGGAGAAATACCTTCTCCAATGTCAGTATACTGCTGGCATCAGCACATCATCATACGACATTGTTGCTCCTTGCTAAATGTATATGTCAAGTACCATATTTTCCTAAACGGTTTTAGACGACCGTCTAGACCGGTTTAAACCCTAAACGGCACCCAACCGAATAGTTTAGGGGCTAATCGGCCTCCTAAACGATTGACCTGTTTATACGGTCAAAGAACGGAGAAAACGGCCAAAAACGGGGTACACGGGACGGATTTGCAGGGTCTACACGCCGTTCGAGCCACGTCTAGGTGATAGAACCAGCCGGCGATTGCGTACCTGTCGCCGCTGTCATCGCGCCACCGCTGTCTGGTTCCCGTAGCGCCGACGAGCCGCTGCCATCCATTTGAGCCGCTGCGGCAGTGGAGAAAGAGGAGCAAGGAGGCTGCGTCATATGGAGAGAGGAGGGGGAGGCGGCGTTGGTGGAGAGAGGATGGCGGCGGCGCTGTGGACGACTGAGGGCGGCGGCGCGGTGTAGGTCTGAGTGCGGCGACGCTGTGACCGAGTGAGGGTGTCAGGGGTAGGCTGGTAGTGATGCATATGACCTAAGAAACATGGGCTCATTTGAGCTAGCTAATGGGCTGAGCCAAACTTCCCTTCTTTGTTCTCTTTTTCTTTTCTTTTTTCCTTTTTTCTCTCTCATGGCTGCTTATTTTTCTGATTTACACTGCTACAGTGTTAGCCCGTCTAAATTATTTCGTCTAAACACGTGTAAACCGTTTAAACGCTAAACGGTGGGTCACAACCACCGTTTACCGTTTAGGAATTCATGGGTCAAGTATAATCCAACTGCGTAAACTAATGAAATCTGCAGGCTAGCAAGGCGGCGGCGGTCAACTTCTACGACACCCTGAGGGTGGAGCTCGGCGGGGACGTCCGCATAACTGTGGTGGTGCCGGGCGTGGTCGAGTCGGAGATCACCAAGGGGAAGATCCTCTCCAAGGAGGGGGAGATGAAGGTCGACCAGGACGAAAGAGACGTACGTCTAATCTACACGCACTCGACTAGCTCTAGTGCAGATTTCGATCGCAGTGATGACATGATTCCCTTTGTGTGCTTGGTGTTCCACACCTGCAGGCGATCCTCGGGCCGACGCCGGTGGAGCGCGTCGGCGACTTCGCGAGGACGGTGGTCCGGGACGTGTGCCGTGGGGCAAGGTACGTGTTCGAGCCGCGGTGGTACGTGGGCGTCTACCTCCTCGGGCCTGCCTCCCGGAGGCCCTGGCGTGGAGCTCCCGCCTCCTCACCGTCAGCAGGCTCGGCGGCTCGACCACCGACACACTGGGGAAGCGCCTGGTCGACTTGCCGGCCGTGTGAAGGGTCGTGCAGCCGGCGTCGCTCAGGTCGCCGGAGATCAAGGAGCAGTGATGACTGATGAGAGGCCGGCTGAATGGAACGACTGTCTAGTGCAGTCCTTCAGGGCTACGATCGACTGCATCTCTGGTGCTTGTGCTTAGGTTGTGGCTGTGAAATGCGCTTACCGTCAAGTCAGGGGCAGTGATCAGTCACCTTGCTGTAAAACAATTAATAAAAGTTGCCTGGTGACACCTTTCTGTGTGAGTAACAATTAATAATTAAAACCTCTTTCTATTTAATTAATCTCAGTTAATCTCAGCTATTGATTTTTAAAAATTGATCTATCATTTTTTATCGAGTTCACCACTTTGATACTTTTGATTAGGTATTTTTAAAATTTTAATTATCAGATTGATCGAGGGAACAACTGTGGTTAACTTAAATATTATAACATCTTTCTAATTTAGCGAGGAATCTCTCTGAGATATGAGTGCTTGAAATAATTTTTTGGAACCATAAGATCTGATTGAGGGAACAGCTGTGATTAACTTCAAATATTACAACCTCTTTCTAATTAAGCGAGGAATCTCCCCGAGATATGAGTGGTCGAAACAATTTTTTGGGCCGAGGTTTAGAATTTAGATCAGGAAAACGTGGGTCCTGGAGGTCAGTGTAAGAGTGTCTCCAATAATTTCCTAAGTATAGGACATCTTAAATGATAGTTTTAAAAAGTTCTAAGAAGCTTTTGGGAATAAAATTATTGCATTCCTGCAACAATTCCCAATACTAATACTTAAAAGCAATTTAAAAATGACCATCTCGTCAATTACCCGATTCGGAAGTATGGATTTCCGAATGCACTCCGCGCTTGACTGTTGACACCTGCTGCTTGGCTGTGTGGTTCGATCGATGGAATATTTGGAACCACGAGGGGACCACGACTCAGGCGAACTCAATCCAACGTCGACTTAGTAAAAAAAATTTCACCACGGACGTAAGTGCGGCTGCTCCTCCTTTGCCACTGCCACATGGGCCTCCCCTGTAAAAAAAAAACGTCGGTGTTTGGTAGCCGTCCGCGCGACGGAATCCACGGCAGCGGAGGTCCGGCCGCACATACGTACGCGCTGGAAAAATCCGCTCATAACGTCGACTGGTGTTCATGCCCTCCGTGATCCTATCCAAATATCTTATCGTGAGTTCTACTCTCATCCATAGCTGTGAGAATCAATCCTCTGCAAGATCCATGGCTGAAGGAAGAAGGGCCGATTGATTTTGAGTGGGAAAGGTGAGATTTCGATTTTTGGGACTTTCAACCTTGTCTCTAAACTTAGGGAGCTATGGGTGTTTTTTTAGGAACTGGATAAGTTTAGGGAGTTCATTTAGAGAATTGTTGAAAGTTTATTTTTCTAATCACTTCTTAAATTCTCATTTAGAGACTTAATTTAGGGAACGTTGAAGATGCTGTAAGCAGCTGCAAACGTGGGCTGGACATCTGCCACGAAGCATTGGGCTCTGTGATGATGGGCTGCCACGGTGGTGACTGCAGAGTTGGGCTGCGGCTGCTGTTTTTGATTTCGGCTTCAGTGCTCCAAAGCTTTTCGCCACGCCACCCCGTACGTAAGAAATGCCAAACAAGTGCAGCAGAATTGCATACCTGGTTCTTGCGCTTGTAACAAAGGGAACCCAAAATCAAGCAATTTTGCTTTGTGTTGGCATCAAGATAACGGAAAGCCAAAGCTAGAAAGAAATTTTCCCCGTGCTCCTAGATCACAGAAGGATGTGAAATTGCTCTGTGAGCTTTATTTTAGTATTTCCTCTGTACAATAACAAGAGCATTTGAATCTTAATCGGTAAAGTTTCAAATACTGCTACTACTACACAGAGGGAGTTGTAGATAAGAGTGGTAGCCGTCGTTTGACCCCAATGGAACACGCTCGCCCGTCGCCACAGGGAGCGGGGACGATTGGGCGGCCACTCCTCGCCGGCTCCCAAGTTTCTCTATCGCCCACTCCTCGGAGCCGGCCCGGAAAAGACCCGGCAGGCAGGCAGGCAGGCACGCCGAGGTACACGGCATCCCTCTCGCTGTTGCGCGAGACGGGGCGGCAAGGCGCGATCCTCCGAATGTGTCAAACCGGCCGCTGGAGAGAGAGAGATCTTTATCAGCGGGATATTTCTCCACTGAAGCTGGACTTCCTTTCCTCTTAATTAATACTGGTAGAGACAGAGAGTACGTATACGTGCTTATCCGATCCTCCTCCCCGGTGTCCGTCGCTCTCATCATCCATAAACAAGCAATTGCAAAGCCAAATAAGCTATCCGTTGTCGTAAATGGCATCGCTTTAGCCTAAAGATGGCAACGGGTGACAACCCGTCGGGTTTTGCCACCCCAGACCCGCCCCATTAACTTAAAAAATCTACCTGTTCCAATACCCAAACTCGCATGCGGGTAAAAAAATTCCCCGTACCCGCCGGGTACCCAGACTCGAGAAGCAATATAATGCACAGTTAAAATAAGTCTAGTTCATCAGTTCTAAAAGATGATTTCAGCACATAGTCCAGTACCATAGTAGATGCAATTCAAATGTTCAAAATACACACCTAACTTAGACACAAACAAACCAAATCTCGAAAGATGCAAGCTACAGCTGCAAGTGCATATTACAAGTTCAACAAATACATAATAGCCAAAACAAATATATCAATAATTACGCTTCTGCATTTGTTGACTTGTATTTCCATGATCATCTGTTGCCATCTTTAAATGGCAAGTTCTTGTAGGCCTTCTTGAATATCTTGGAGACAAGACTAGAAGGATGCACCTTTGTCATCCATATCATCAGCTATAAAAGAAATAAAGAATGTTATTCACTTATTTGAAGCCAAAGAAGAAATATAAATAAAACGTGCTAATGCATGTACCTTTATACTTGTTACGCAACCAATTCTGTCAGCACATTAAAGCCTCTATCATTTGAGGAGTGAGCCTTCTGCGATGCTCACTAAGAACTCTTTCACTAGTGCTAAAAGCAGATTCTGATACAACTGTAGTGACAGAGATTGCATAAATATCCCTAGCTATGAGCCTCAAAGTTGTATAACGAGTTCCAGCAACCTTTCACCAATCTAAAACATTAAAGCCCTTGGTATCTAGTGGAACTAATCCATCCTCTAAGTAGCGATCTAGCTCAGATTTAAACATCATGAAATCTGGCCTTGTGCTTGCCACACATGCACTAAAAGAAGATAAAAACTCCATATTACCCATAGGTATCGATGAAGCAGTGTTGGTATCTTTAGCCTCTTCCATATGGTACTCATTCATTAGAGCACGTAGCAATTTCATTACTTCGGCAACCTTATCCTCACAAATATCTCCAGTTGTCCCAAGCAACCACTCAAAACACATCAGCAAGCTTAAAGTTTTGAGCCGAGGATCCAGTTGCAATGCCCATTAGTCCTTGAATATCAGACCAATACTTATCAAATTTGGTAACCATTTTAGCTGACATGGCTTTTACTAATGGGTTGCCACAAGTTGACCATTGTCTAATTTTCTACCATTGTCTAATTTTCACTCTAATCTCACAAATCTTCATAAAGTAGATGTTTGCAGTGACATATTGAGTTCCAGAAAATAGCTCAGTTATATCATTAAATAGGCGAAGCCTTTCTACAACATCTACCGCAAAATTTCATTCCTCCTCACTAGGCAAACAAGTATACTGTGCATCAACCTTACTAGCTCTAGTGAAAACAGCCTTGTGTGGCAAAGCAATGTTAAGCATGTTGAAGGTGGAGTTCCATCTAATCTTACAGTCAAGATTTATTTTATTTTTCATGTTAACTTTCACGAATGTAGCTATCTCCTCAAACTTCTCAATTCTTTTTGGAGTGGCTGTCCAATAAGCTACAATTTCACGAATATTCTCAATTGCATCTTTCAGCGGTTTTAACCCATCTTTGACAATAAGATTAAGAATATGAGCACAACAATGCATGTGCAACACCTTTCCATTATTCATAAGCTTAGTTTTGCTGATCTTTCTCACAAGAGAGGGAATTACCGCATCATTTGTAGTGCAGTTGTCAAGAGTCACAGTGGATATCTTCTCATCAAGATTCCAGTCAACCAAAGATTCATATAGTACTTCACAAATGACATCAGCAGTGTGAGGTGCAGGAATATAAATAAACCTACATTTGATAGTTGCAATAAAATGTTACAAATTGTCCAAGGTTCATCAGCAACACAAATATTTGATAGTTTTAGTAATTACCTCATGATTATGCTTCTAAGAGTCCAAGATTCATCAACGAAGTGGGCTGTGATGGCTATATAACCTCTCTTTTGACTATCAGAGGTCTACAGATCAGTAGTAATAGCCACCCTAGAATCAATACCAGCCATGTAGTCAATGGCTTTCTTCTTCTCCACTTGATTCTGCATCAATATATCCTTTCTGAAATAAATACAAAAGATAATTAAAAATACATCTAACACTTCACAAATGATAATAATAATAGTTTCATAGAGTAGCAAGTGTTATACCTTATAGTGTTTCTAGTCCCAATCTTGAATAGTGGTTGGAGAGCACTCACAAACCTTCGAAAACCAGCATGATCAACAATACTCAAAGGATACTCATAGAGTACAATCATTGCGCAAAGTTCTTTTCTAGCTGTATTTTGATCAAATGTATAGTTCTCTATTGAAATTGCCTTTGTTTTTGTAGAACCGAACCTTAGAAAAGCTTGAGAAAGTGTCTTGTTCATGAAGATGTTTAGTACCATTCCTTGTTTCTCCAGATAAATACTTGAAACAGTACATGCATTTTGCTTTAATTATCCCTCTCACTTTCACTCTGCTGAACTCACTCCACACAACAGAAGTGAGCTTTCTCTTGGAACCAGGGTCAACACCATCATTGTCCTCAATTATTTCAACATCTTCCTCCGCATCCAAGTCAACTGGTTGTGAATCACTATCAGATTCAGATCGAATACCCGGTGCTTGACTGCTATTAACACTAGCTGCAGACATTTTATTGAATCTGTATAAAATAAAACATCCAACATGATTTCAGTATAAAAGAATCATCTAACTAACTGATTACAGACATGATTTCAGTATAAAACATGATTGCAGTATAAAAGAAAACATTTAACGTGCTTACCTAAGAGACTGCAGGATATCATGGCCGGAGGAAACACTTGAGCTTGGAGAAATGGGAGGCCGGCTGGTCTTTTTTTTATGCGACCCTTTTTGTGTTCTTAGTCTTCAGAGCTAGCACTTGTTGGTTGGAGTTGTCGGCGTCCTTTTGAAATGGGACGGTCAGTAGAGGACCAAGGCACAAACCGCAGAACACTGCCACTGTAATGAAAAATAAAAGTTAAAAGGAAGATAAATCACCGGCCGCTGTCGTCATTGGTGCCGAAGCCGGACTGGGAGAGCATGGGTGTCTCCATGGAATCCTAAATCTAGAGTTCTATACTGCTGGAACGTCGTCCGTCGGGTGGCTACTGGTTCCCAGTCGGTGGGGTCGTGCACTCACCGGCCACGCGCTCGCCGCCTCGCCGGCTGGCCGCGCGCGCTGAGTCGGGTGCC
>BCLF01000006.1:2434828-2494055 GCA_001602275.1 Zoysia japonica | reverse complement strand
CGGCAGACATGCGAGCAGCGTGCTGGTGCTGGGGCTGGTCGCCGGCGGGGGGTCGCGGTCGGCTGGGGCGTGTGTGCGTCTGGGGCTGGGCGGCGACGGTCTCGTGGGTGGTGGAGGCTGGAGGATGGAATGAAGATAGGGTTTGCTATCACTTGAATATTTATATGGCCTCTATTTAGGCTGGGCCAACAGCTTTTGTTGGGTCAAGTGGGCTCAATTTGCTGGGTAAATAATACCCATGGGTTTACGGGTACGGGTTTGAATAGAACGTACCCGCACCTGCTGTACTCGATGGGTATTAGTTTTGCCCGTTAACAAACGCACGGGTAAGAAAAGTTGCCCAGATCCGAACTAAAAATCTGTCGAGTTTCGGGTTGCAGGCCGTTGCCATCTTTTCTTTAGCCTTCGAGTGGAGGATCTTGGAGCTGATCGATGCATGATTCCAGTGACCAGGAGGATGCGGATTCCGTCTGGTAGCGACTAAAACTGTGATTGATTAGCTGACATATCTTATTCAGAAATAAACGAATTCCCATCTCTGCAGTGTCGAGGCTCATGTCACCGCTTGCTAATTAACAAGCCTACTACTAAGAATCAAGGAGAAAGTGTTTATACAGGCAGCGGCAGTACACCAATTAAGTGGAAGCAGCAGTGGCGTGAGAAGAAATTCGTCTTCCAGTTGCGCAGCCGTAGCAGTCAACAGCACGCGCGAGAGCCAAGAATAATAAGGTCGCCGTCTGGACCTGTTCCGCGCGCCGAGACAGCGATCTGCTTGGTGCCGCGGCGGAGACGCACAATGGCACATACTCCGATGATCGACCTGGTTGGTTCCCGCAGTGCTCCACTGACCACTCTCCAATACATAGTCTTGGGATGACAACGACGTATAAAGCTAATTAAGTAATTAACTGATCCATTCCAGCTAGCTGGATAATCGGATCCGTGCGTGATCCCTGATGGTCCAACAGGGAGTAAGTAATCAGTAAGCGAATAGCTCTAAGCCTGTTTGTTTTCCCCCATTAGATTATATAATCTGAATTATAATCTCTAAATCATACTAGTATAATTTAGATTATAATTTAAAAATTATAGTTTAAATTATAATTTGTACTTATCTGTTTGTTAACTCAGCTTACTTGAACATGGATTATTTCTTTTGTATGTTATAAGACAACAATGCCTTTGATTACTATGTGAGTATATTTCACTTGATTATACTTTAATGATTTCTAAAAAAATTCAATACATAACTTGGAGAAATAAAGTACGAAATATTTCATTGTTCAAATTTGTCAACACAAATAGTTTATGTATTTTATACATCATTTTATTAGACAAATACGATATGAAAAATAAAATTACATTCTCCTAGCAAATAATGCATTGGTAATATTATCACGAAGATATTCACAGAAGAAAAGAGGAGAGAAAAAAAAAGAGATCGACCTCAAATGAGCATGCAAGGGAGAGGGTCACGGAGGTGAGTAAGCTTGGAATGGCAGTGGGGGTAATTTTTTCTATGTTGGTAGAGGTAATTTGTCTTTTAAATTTTATATTCTCAAATATGCATCTCATAACTAGCTCATAGATTAAAATAATTTAACGATAAGATTATAATAATCTGGTACTATAAGTTGTTTCTGTTTTTTTATCTTTGTAAATTATAATTTCTAAATTATATAATTTGATAGATTATAATCCTAAACATACAGAGCTCTAGTTTTGAAATTATTAGCACTAAGTCAAGAATTATAGTTGAAGAATAAAAGATTTCTGCACGGCGCAAGTGACTCACTAGCTCGGGGCGCCAAGGATTCTCGTAAACGAAAAAGCCGAGCGTACCGTGACGAGGACATTTTGTGAACACAACAGATAAGGGACGCGAACGTACCCGGACGTCAGGTTAACCGTTGGATCGATTCGAATGGCGCCCACGAATAATGTTTTTTTTTTCTTCATTTTTCCGTGCGTTCTTTTTTTGTTCGTGTTTCACGTGCAGTTTCATTCGCGTCCGGCCGACAGCATGCGTCCAAAACCAGGACGTTTTCGTAGCGGCACGAGACCAAACCCCCGAAACACAGGGCACGCACGCGGTGCCTTCTCATAGATCAGCACCATGTTGGCGCGCCGCGCTGAGCGAAGAAAAAATTAGCACTTTTTGCAGTTAGATGATGCTAATTGAGCTTACTACAAATGAGCTCACCTGAAAAAAAAACAAAGTATGATGCCAATTGAACGGAGTACACAGAAGATTGCCTCGTAAAGAACCGTGTCATCGTGATTGGGCAAGCTCCTTTGTACTCCATTGGTTTCATATTTTTCGACACTTTGAGCAATGATACGGTCTTCGAGATGTAATTTTAACTTATGTTTTTTCTATAAATTTTTATTTAAAAATGACATATATATATTTTTATGAAAGAACTTTTTAAAACAAATCTATACATATGATTTTCACATTTTTAAACTAACAATTTGAAAATTATATTTTAATTTATGTTTTCAATATTTAACGTAGACTTCGTACAAAATGATAACAATTATGATACCTGAGAGAATATAAACTAGAAGGTGTTAACTTCTAGCCTTGTCATTGGAGCTAAAATAGTAAAATTTACTCCGGTGTATAAATTCTATACCCCATTCATGTTGGGTCGCATACACAAATAAAGAAATCAGTTTTCAACTTACTTTCCACCGCCTATTTCTCCAAATTAAACATTGATGTATTTTTTATTCAGAACACCAGGTGCAAAATGGAGCTGCTGGTGCTAATCACCATACTCCAATGTACAGCACCATGTTTTTTTTTCTCTTCTTTACCACCACCAACGAAACAAACGCTAGAGCTACCTGCACTCGTAGGATCCAACACGTGCGGCGGTGCTCATCTTCACGTACCCCGCACGAGCACCTCCCTGCAGCAACAACCTACCGACCGGCGACCGTGGAGCCATGGCGGCATCGTCCTGCTCCTCCCGCTCCACCGCCGCCATCACCCGCCGCGAACTCTTCCGCGGCGCACGGCAGCACCAGCGGCGCCGCCGCCGGCTGCCGCGGGAACCCGTGCTCGGCCTCCGCGTCCTCGAGCAGCGCCCTGAACAGCGGGTGGTTCGCGCGCTCGGCGCGCACCGCGAACCGCTCCTTCCCGGGCCCGACGAGCACCGCGAAGCACCCCTTCGGCGCCGTGGGTGTGGGACGCCGCCGGTGGTGGGACTGCCACCGGTCCAGGGCCCGGGCGAGAAAGCCCTTCCTCTTCTCCACGCAGCACTGTCGAGTCGGCGTGCTCTTGGTCCTCAGGACCGGCTTCTTCTCCATCGACGACAGCGCAAACAATCACGCACGCGCCTCACGAATGATCGCTGAAACTTGGAGAGAACGAACAGCTATTCCTCTCGGTCGTTTCCTCGACGCGACCGAACATAGCGGCGCCAGCGCAGTATATGTATGCCGTAAGTGTGGAGCACCGAGCAAAAAACCAATTCTGGACCGTGGCACGAAATGCCAGCTTCGACTCTCGTGATCGTCAGTCAGAGTACGTACAAGTAAACGGTACCAAGCCGCGCGCTCGCTGATCTTATGATCCAGTTTTGTCAACGGTGAATCATCTTCAACATTTAGTTTGCAGGATTCCAGACGGGGGGGATGACCGCGTCAAGCTTAAGAACCTGTGCATGCATTCGGGTGAAGAATCGAGCCTGAGTGCATGCAAAGCAGAGTTGATAGGAGCAGCAACTAATCGGCAGGTTGATACAGCGCTGCAGATTAGCAAATCTTCTTCTCTGACTGGTCTGCCTAGGAAATAGATCGTGGATATTGGTCCATGATTCGGCACATGGATCGCGACCAGTATTCCAACTTGAACAGACGCATAAATTTCACAAAACCCAAGTTTATGAGATTTTTATTAATCTCACCAGTCACAAGCTGGGTTTTAGAAACAGGCTCCGGCCGGGTTTACTGTTTGACTAAAAACCGACCGGTTACTACAGTACTAATTTCGGTTTTCGACCGAAAACCTGATCTAATTCTATATCGGACCGAACCAGTTTAACTGAAAATCGCAAAAACCGACCGATTTTTACCCATTTTTAAAACCCTGGTCACAAGGCTAGTTCCAATGCTGCTAAGTAAAATAAACTTCATTTATTGAATGAAAGGGTCCACCACAATGCATTGTCACTAATGGAATCAAGAGGTTACCTAAACAAATTTCTCATTCCCTAAGGTTTCCATTGGTCCTTAAGGAAAGATAATTTCCCAAAGGTAAATGTAGAAGTCATAGAGAAAATCTCACTTTTCTTACGACTTTGTCAATTTTCTAGGAAAATGCAAGACTCTCTCTAGGGTAATCGGATTTTCCAGGTAAAATTCGAAACTATGTGCATCCGAGGTTAGGGCTAAAAACGGATGAAAACAATTTGAGAAAACATCTCAACCATTTTCATTTTCACATTTTCAATGTCGGGCGAAAACGAAAACGGACGAAAAAATTCAGAGTTTCAAAAATAAATAAATACAAATGAAAATATATCGAAATCGGTCAATATTAAGTCGAAAAATAAAACTCTTAAATTTAATACGATAATATTTGATAGAATAAATTTCAATCTAGTGCTTTCGAAGCGCTCTTGTACACGAGTCCCGGGTAACATAGCACGTTCTATTTGTTTATTAAAAAAACTAATGTTAATGCGACCACTGTGCCACGCTGCCACCTTCCTCAAATGGCTGAACGAAGCTTCCTGCCACTTTCCTCTGCGCCCATCCTCGAGACCACGGCAGCAGCGACAGTCCCACACGCGCTCTCGGCACAACATCCCCGTGAGCCATCATCGTCAGATCCGTGCCGTGCTCAGTGCCACCGCATGTCCACTTGCAACTCCTCGTCCTCGTAGCCGGGGAGCGAGGCTGATGCGCCGCCGAGGGAGGCCAGGTCTGTGACGGAGGTGAGTTGATGCTCGTAGTCGACGAGCACCGCGTCTTCGCCACCAGTGAGTCAAAAGGTTGGACTTGGACGCGCGCGGGGCCAGGGCTGAGGGGCGTGGAGGGTGGGCAGTAGGAGAACGCCGCGCCTTCGTCGAGGAGGAGGGACGCCGCGCCACCCGCGCCGGTGGTCCGAGGCTGGCTCTCGGGACGAGCGGCTAGGGTTTGCCTGGCTGGTTGGGGGCTCCTTATATATGGTGATGTTCTAGTGGGCTGGGCCTAGTCGCTGAAGTGGGCCGATTTCCGGATAAGGATAAAACGGAGAAAAAACAGAAATTTTCAAATTAAAATAGAATTCCGTAAAAACGGACAGAAAAATGCCATTCCATTTTTGTTGCCGTTTTTATCTGTTTTTGTTTTATTCCGCAGATTCGAAAACAAAACAAGAAATACGAGTTTTTATCTGTTTTTGTTTTATTCCGCAGATTCGAAAACAAAACAAAAAATACGATAAACGAAAGGCGGTCGGAAAATTTTCGTACCACTCTCAGCCCTACCCGAGGTTCAAGCTCTCCTCTATCTCCCCCCTTTTTTAACTCACCGCACCATCTTCTCCCCTGTCCGAAGCTCTCTTTCTCTCTCACAGGGATGGGTGCCACTGCCACCTAGTGGGTTGATGGGGTGCGGGGAATCTAAAGCCGGCGCCAGTGTTCGACGACAGCGGTGTCACGGGGGAGTAACGGATGTGCTCTCAATGGAGCGGTAGCGCGTTGGCGGGTGGATCTCGGCAGCGGCGGCGTGACAGCGTGTTAGCGGGTGGACATCGGCAGTGGCGGCACGACGTGCAACAGCGGCGTTCAAGCGGTGGGGCAGTGCGGAGGCAACGGCAAGGTCAGTGGGGCAGAGGCAACGGTGGGTGATGGTACCTCGGCATGCGGGCCTTGGGAGCAGCATGCAGCGGCGAATCGCGCAGGAGGCGTGGTAGTATGCTTGGCTCAAATCACAGCCGTTAATCAATTACGAATTTAATTAATTTAGCAGAGGGTAGTTTAGTAATTTTATCCTCACTTATCACCTGGTAATCGAATCTTGGACGGTTGCTCTACGGTCGACTCAAAATTTGAGAAATACAAAGTTTCAAAATTGCCCTTATTCTAATTAAAAATAAATAAAAACATTAGTATTGACCTCACAAATATTTGGTACCGGACTCATACTTAAATTATAAGTATCTTTGACTAGGTACATATCTCTATCTTTCTAACCATTAAAACTAATCAAATGAACAGTTCTAATTAATTTCAAACATCCTAACACTCCTCGTTAAGTTATATAACCCTTAAAATATATAAATATTTTGGTGATTGAATGAAATTATAAGAAAACCATTTGGATGCAAAATGCACCTGTGAAATTCCTGGGTTCCAAAGGAGGTTTGATACTTCTACACATTCTAGGGCATTTTGTTTTTTTTTTTTTACTTTCCTGATATTCTTCACCAACAAGAATACAGCATGTATCCACATATGTACATGAGTCATGACATGTTCCTACCTACAATATTTACACACTTGATTATATATCGCCATCATCCTATTTACAGCGAAATCTGCCTGAACTCAGACAAATTAACCGACCTTTGCAGAAGGAAGCAACAAAGTATGTGGAGTGCACGGGCCGTCCGATTACGAGGAGAGCTTGACGAGGCCCAAGCTCTGGAACGGCCGGTAGAACTTGAACAGGTTCCCGAATATGAACGCCGTCGTGCCGGCTCCCGCGCCGTCTGTGCTTGCCTCGTCGTGCTTCTCCGCGGCGAACGGGTTACGCTTGACGCGCAGAGTGGCCTCGCCGATCTGCGCGCGGATGGCCTCGATGGTCTTGGTCTCCACGGGGTGGCCCTGCGTGTCCGACAGGTAGAACGTGTCGACGGCCTCGCCGCCCTCCGATGAGATCTCGGCGCGCCGGATGGTGAGCCCGTTCTCCCGGAAGATGCGGGTGATGTCGGAGAGGAGGCCCGAGCGGTCGCCCGAGCGCACCTCCAGCTCCAGGCCCTCGGCGGTGCGCCGCTCGATGGCGGCCTCGAGGCAGCGGACCAGGCGCTGGCGCTCGGCCTCGGACCGAACCGGGTGGCCGTCGACGCGCCGGATGTAGTACTCCTGGTACGCGCCGCCGCGGGGCTCGGCGCTGACGGTGCCGTGGTGGACGACGTACTGCATGTCCGTGATGGTGCAGACGGTGTCGAACAGCAGCTTCGGCCGGTCGCGGCACCGCACCACCACCGCCGTGTACCCGCGCTCGGCGCACGGCGTCACGGACACCTCCGTCCCCGTTGCGGCGGCTGCGGCTGCGGCGCAGTGGCCCCGGTCGTCGAACATCATCTGGTGCAGACGCCGCTCCTTGTGCGCCACCGGGGCGCCGCCCCCCGCCGTGGCGAGCGCGCCGCTCTGACCGCCCAGCAGGTTCCCGAGCCGCGCGCTGATGTCGGCGACGCGGCCGCCGTCCTGTATGGCGCCGCCGCCGGCGCCCGCGTCCGTGACGTGCACGACGGCGGCGACGCGCGTCTCGTGCGTCCACAGCTCGGCGCTGCGGACCACGCAGCGCATGCCGGCCAGCACCGCGCACACCTCGGAGAGCAGGCCCGGGCGGTCGGTGCCCGTGAGCTCGATCGAGGTGTACTCGTCCGACGGGAGGATCCCCACCGCGTTGCGCGACTCCGGGTAGTACCAGTCGTCCGCCTCCAGCGTCTGCAGTGACTCAGCTCTGTCAGACTCCGGAACCCACCACGACAGTTCAAGAACCAGGACGATTCAGAGCACGGATCAGCGAAGTATGTTACCTTCTGGATGAAGGAGACGGTAGGCGCGTCAAGAACCTTGTTGCCGTCGCGGTCGGTGACATTGAATACTGAAGAGCGGAAAGAAACAGAAGGGGTGAAAAGATCAGTTATTATTTCCGACAAGAAATCAAAATCTATCAGCGCCTGGGGGAATCGAGCGCTGACCATCCATGAACCAGTTGCCATCGGAGGAGAAGTAGGCCTTGCGAATGACGAGGTTGAGGTCGGCGATGACCTGGACGACGGCGAGCAGGGTGCCGTGGCTGTTCACGCTGTCCACCCGGATCACCGTGGCGTCGGTGGAGGCCTCGTTGTCGATCACAACCCTGGTTCACGCCGTCGCGCTGTACATGTCAGTAAAAAAAAAAACTTGCTTTCGGTTCTTGAACCATGGGAGCACAAGGGAATCGTGGCAGAAAGAAAGAGAACTGAGAGGGAGAAAAAACAGAGGAGCCTAACAACAGAGCTACGAATCCTACGATTCGAGAACGCAAAAAGACAGGTTTGAGCATACCGAGAAACAAAGAAACCAAGGAAAGTGATACATAGAGAACCAAAGAGGGGGGGAATAGTAGTAACTAGTAACTGAAATTTTGCCAAGATAAGATTACATGAAGCAACGAATTAAACAAGAAACGGGTGAATAAACACGAATTGGACAAGGCCAGAACATGCATAAGAGCTTCCCTTTCTTGATTTGTTTTGGGGGAAAATTTTTACGGCGACGAAGCAAAAATCCTCAAACCCAACGAAGCAAAAATCGAGAAGGCAGGCTTGGAGAACCTAAACAAAAGATTTACATAAAAAAACAAAGGAACTTGAATTAAGAACCCGACGGCTCGCTCGCTCACCTGGGCGGGTTCATCCTCCTGACGAGCTCGGCGTACTCGTCGTGGTCGTCCACCCACGCCGTCGCCGTTGCCGCCGTGAGAGCCATGGCCGCAGACCCTTCGCTCGCATCAACAGCCTCGCGGACGCCGCCAGGAACAAGAGCTTGCCGGAGTCGGAAGCCAGCTGCTTACTGCTTTTAGCTAGCTCTCTCGGTGGATGGCTGCCTGCTGCCCCGACAGCCGGAACGAACGGCTCGAGTCGTGTCCGGACTCCGGAGACGACGAGCCTCCGTTCCTAGTCTCCTACGCAGCTACGCTACGCTAGCTGACTCTCGCGAGTGGTGGTGACGCTGATGCGTCCGCCTGCGTGTCTAGCCCAGGAGAGCAAACTGAATCACGGAGCCTAAGCAGGCAGACAAGCTGTTGTATTTAAATATGGTGGTATGGATTTTTGGAGTTGTTTGTGCGCTTGCTGTCGGGGAACGATAGTAGGCCATCGAGATCAAAAGTGCAAGATATTTAAACTCTTTCTGTCATCTTAAAATATAATTAATTAGTTTTGTTAAATTATAAATCATTGTCACTTTTTAATATATTTTTTTTCAATACCTTTTCTCTATCTCTCCTTGTTTTGTACACATATTTTTCTCATGTCTTTAATTAATTTCCAAACCTAAACTTAAAACAAATTATAAAGCGAGGATAGAGGGTGTACATCTCGCTGCTTATCCATTATGTTTTTTTTATAGTGTGTCTAGTTGTATCGTGAGTTATTAGACATAAAAAAATAGATTAATCTGATATATACCATTATAATTAATATAGATTAATTTAATACATGTCATTACAATTTTATAGAATTTAAAATATGTCATTCGAATCTACGTATCATTCATTTACAAAGCCCCATCTATTATTGATATATCGATGATATATTTTATAAACTTTAAAATATACCTTTCGACTTTGCATGCCGCCGTGCTCGGCTTGTCCAGCACCGGCAGGACAACCGGGTGGCTCCCAAGGGCCGGAGGATGGAGGCGGAGCTAGTGTGCGGCGGGTGGGGAGGACGGGGAAGGAGGAAGATTCGGGAAGACAAACCCCAATCGAAGAAATAGAAACAAATCATTCGTATGAAACCAGCGGCAAGTGAGTAATTTTGAACAAAGTCCCATCGCCTATGTAGTTTGGGCCGAACTAACTGTATTGTGTGTCTTCTCAACTTTGACTATTCGTCTTATTAATATACAAAGATGCTCTATTCGTTTTATTTAAAATATTTACTTTGACAGTGTAAAATTTTAAGTTGTGATTCAAATAACTCTAATAATAAATCAAATTATATCAAAAATATGAAATTTATCAATTTTTTTAATAAAACAAATAGTTAAAGTTGAATTTAAAAGTGAACGACGATATCAATTAAAGAACAGAGGGAGTACATTTTATAAAACTTATTTCACAATGAATCTAAATATATATATATATTACATGGTAAAATATTATTAATTCTTCATTATTAATAATATTTGTAAAATTTTTTTATCTTTGATTAAATATAGAAATACTTATATTTTAGAATATTCCCTTACAGGGAATAGAAGGTTCCTGATATGAAAACCACGTGCTATTTCTGGTTAGCTGGTGAAGCGGTGGCCGATGAGCGCTTCCTTTCGCTACAGTGATATGGCGCCAACACCGACATGAGGCGTCGTTTGGTGTCGGTTGATGTTTCGCTACCATTTCGATCAAGGCGCTGAACGCTACTCCAAGATTAGAACTTTTTGCCAAGACGTCGTTCACCATGGAACCCTAGCCACATGTTCTCCCTGTCCCATATCGACCGTCGACCTCTGCCAAGAAACAAAGCGCTCGTTAAATTCACAGGAGAAATCAACCTGGCTTATCTCTCTTGAGCGTCTTGGACATCTCAATAGCCATTTTACTCTTGCTCATGTTTATTTTCTCGCATATCTGTTGAATGGCTCCCTCGACAGCAGCCTTCCACGAATATGAAAGCTGGGCTTGGTGGAATCTGAAAATTTTAACAAGAACTTGTCCTTTGACCAGTACAAATAGGGACTGATATGATGTTTTTTTTTCCTTTTCTTTTCCTGATCTGAACTGAAAAACAATGTGGTGTGCGGTCGGCTAACGAATGGATACGGTCGGGTGGGCTCTGACGTGGCTCCTCTCGTTTACCTTTCTCTCTGCTTGTGTTCGAAAGCAAGCAAGCAGCAGCACGAGGTTGACGGCGAAGGCAGGGGGTTGGGGTCGCTGTCGATTAGAAATCTTCAGTGAGTCTCCTCGTCATCACGCACGGTGACCAGGTTTTGGTGGCTTCGTGTGGTTCACACGCCTACTAGCTTAGAGTAGCTTGCTTGCCTGGAGTAATTTTTTGAGATCTATAGATTCTTGTTTGGTTCTACTTATAAGCAACTTATCAGTCAAAATAAACGATAATTCCATCAAACGTCTTCCTTCTTTTTGTTTTTCTTGGCCGCCACTTTACAGATTTAAACTATTATAAGCGAAAAGCAAAAAGCGAGAAAATCTTCACTTAGCTTATAATCTAAGTACGGTGGAGAAAATGGTACCCAAACAAGATCATAGTACGTTTGGTTTAATTAGTTTGCAGCTCCATTTTGTTGATCTTGTTTCACGTCGATGGGTTTACAGAAAAGGGTGCTCATTTCATTACACAATACTAGTACACAATAAAGCACAAATATTTATATCTTATTTCCATATGTTAGTCGTGGGAAAAGAAACAAGGCCAATTGAGTGTTACCCCATTTCGTCAAGTCAAGAAAGCGCCATCTGGACCCGCAAGGTCGTAAGTAATCAAGATGAACGTGGTTCTCAATGTTGACTGCAGAGTCTTGCAGTGGAGTAGTACAAAAGAGAGGTAAAGCTAGAGACCTAACTTGCACGGCTTTAAGCAAGTCTAATTACGGTCCTATAATAGCATCTCTAAGTGCATCTCCAACAATCACCCTAAAAAATCCTCCCAAAAGGTGCTTTTGGAGTCCTTTCAAAAACTTTTGATACCTATTTTCTTCACCTACTCTAACAACTCTAAATCTGTCCCAATATTATTTGAATTTGACCCAATTAAATAAACAACTCAACTGTAGACATAATGACAAGATTACTAGAAGGTCTACGATGTTCATCGTTCAGACAGTAGCCACCACGCTAGAACCTGCAAGACTACAGCCACGCTAGAAGCCTGAAACCTTTGGCTCGAAGCTGCAGGCATCTTTCATCTTCATGGTCGTAGGTAGCTGCTATACATTGGAAGCTTTGGCCAATATACGGTGGTTGCCGCGGTCATCGGTGGGGTGCGACTTCACAACCGCCATCGCTTTTTTACGATCCAGCACGTGGGACGGAGGATAGGGGAGCCCAGAAATCCCCCCTTTTAGGTGCATTTAGGTGGAGCTTTGAGGAGGAATAAAAATAGAGGGGTATTTGAAGGAGCTGTTGGAGGGAGTTTTTTTTTCCACATTTTTCCAAAATTTTGATTTAAGGAGGATTAATGGAGAGCTATTGGAGACGCTCTAAGGCGCTGTTTATTTGAGCTGGAGTATTTGAGCTTTTAGAAAAGCTGGTTATTGGCTAGTTGAGAGTGGAGTAGTGACTGTTGGTTTTTACAATATATATTTAACTTTTTTGTACACCAAAAGCTAAAAAAAGGACTCTGGATGACCTTTTCAATTTTTAGTTCATTTGCTCAAAAGTTGTCATTTTAGTGTTCCAAAAGCAAGATTAACAGAATCTTGTTTGTTTCAGCTTTTGACTGTTTAGCTTTCTAACCGAAAAAGTCAGCCTAAAAAGCTTAAATAAAGAAGCCCTAAGAGTTCCACAATAATCCTCTAAATCAAATTATTAGGAAGTTACGTAAAAAAAAACCTTCTCTAGCTCCTCTGAAAACCCTCCAACTTGATTCCTCACCCTAAAATCCCCCCAAACACAGTATATCTAGGGAACTTTCGAAGCTCCGGCCTTAACCCTCTCTGTGGACTGCCTTCTGGTCATCTTTCACCAGTCGAATCGAGGAGTGGATCGATCGATTAAGCGCGCGGTTATGCACGATGGAGCTCGAACGTCTCCCGTCAGTAATTCTCTCGATCACCTTTTGGTCAAGCAAAAGTTGTACAAGTGGCCGTTATATTTTATTGACCGAATTAGTTGTTGGTTGCTATATATTCCATCAGACCAGCTAACCCGATCAATTAGGACAACGCTTAAGCCTATCTTCGTCAAAAGGGAGGCCATTTCTCGTCACGGGAATCCGATCGCGATGACCGATCTTTATCTTTATTATAGGAATCCTGGACATTCTATCGGACCGTTCTCGAACGCTCATGCTGCCACGTCATCTGTGCTGCCTTCAGCCGTCAGATGAAAGCGTCGTTTAATCACCGCCGTCCCTGCCCACGCCCCAGGCCCAGCCCCGCCTGCCCCACGCCGCCAGTCCCCGTCCGGTCGTCCCCGATAGGCTCCGTCCCCTCCTCCTCCGACGTTACGGCCTGAGGAGTGGGCCGGTCCAGCTTCTGACGCTGCTCCCCACCGCGACCCGCCAGCTCGGTCCCTGGCTCCCCGCGCCGTTCTTCTCGCGTATCGGAGGTCCCGTTGGCTAACCCTCCGTAGATCCCACGTATCGGAGGCTTCGGAGCAGGAGCGCCTTCGCCCGCAACGGCTTCCCGGCCCCGAGCTGGAGAGCTGCTACGAGCCTCTGTCTATCTCTTTCTCTCTCTCTGAGATTCAGATGTATGGATGGGCGCAGTTTTGTTTATTTGTGGCTGCTATTTCCCGCATGGCGTGGAGATTGGGATTTGATAGGTGCTTGGTTTTATGGGTGATTTGTTGCTTGATCTTGATTAGTCCAGCAGGGGGTGTGTCTGGACGAGAGAAGAGGTGGAAATAGCTTGACGGCTTAAAATTCGTTGAGCGGTTGTCACTCTTTCAGGCTCTTTGCTGCTTCTGCTCAGATCCTACTTTATTCCATGGGTGGCTTGCAAATTTGTAGCGCTTCACTTTTCTCGGATTCTGTTGGCGGAAACTTTTCTAAGCAGTTAGGGCGTGTTTGGACGCCGCCTAACCACGCCGAGCCACAGCTGTACCTGTAGCCACGCCGAATGTATGGCGAAGAAATCAATCGCCACACTTTCGGCGAGCTGCGGCGTCCACAATGAACTAATGAACACAGCTAGGAGTTTGGCACGCCACCACTTCGACAGCAAGCAAACAGCGCGGCCTCGGCGTCGCGAGGTGTGCCGCACTGTGACGTCAGCCAAACACGCTTTTAGATTTTCACTCTCCTTGCTACTCCGGATGGGTAATATCTCCCGCAAGTAATTAGGTGATCATTACTCATAATGGAGTCAGTATGTCAATCTGAAGATAATTATGGAATCAATATAACTGACATGACTGCCGGTGTAAGCATGTAGATTTTGACAAAATATTTTTTAGTGGAATTGATTCCATGTAGTCATTTAATGTTGCTGTGTATCTTGATGGTAAACTGGTAATGCTTCAGATTGATAAATACTACCTCAATGGTATTATGGGTTTTTGGTGTTCCAATGCTCGTTAAGAGGAACAAACCAGGGAAATCGTCCCGTAATTGTTGTGCTTCTTTGGTCTGTTTGTTTCACTGAAGTCTTTCATTGGACAGTACCAAAACAAAAAAAACAAAAAATACTGGTCACCGTGAGATCGTTGATGGAAAGGTAACCGTGTTACTTCCTACAGGATTTATATTCCGCTGGAAAACTCTAATAGTGTGAAAGTTACTGAATATAATTATTTATCTTCCTTGATAGGCTGGTGAATACATTTGTCAGGCATACAAGAACATGTTTAACATCTCAACCCAAATTAATTCTTTCCTGCCAGATAAATACATTTTTAATCTTCTTTCAAGTCGTCGAATACTAAGGCCAAATGCTTGTTACCGTTCAAATCAGAGGCTCTATGGCCTTCTAAACATTGTTTTTGCAAGATTTTGCTCTGATCCTCTGGCATTCTACTTTCCGCCGCATTCTAAACATTGTCTGGCTCTGAAAGTGCGGAAGGGGGAGCTTGTCTACAAAGAAGAGCAGTAACAACACTGATCGCAACATATGCGCGGCAACGCAGCGCAAGTTTTCTAGTAAAAGTCCGAAAGACGGGCCAAAAGGGACAGTGCCCTCTCCGCAAAATGAACCACGTGTATGTTAAGCCCCTTCGAGATCGATCGGAAGCCTACGTGTACATGCCGGCCAAAAGATCAACCGATCGAAAGAACCATCAAGATTGTCGCTGTCAAACTTTTGTTTCCAAATCAAG
Organism: Zoysia japonica; assembly: GCA_001602275.1. Taxonomy (NCBI): domain Eukaryota; kingdom Viridiplantae; phylum Streptophyta; class Magnoliopsida; order Poales; family Poaceae; genus Zoysia; species Zoysia japonica. Next base: position 2,479,124 of record BCLF01000006.1, on the reverse strand, counting down.
GGACCATCGATCGATCTCCTCCTTGATTAATCTGGTTGGCAGACACAACGATCGATCAGTAGCTAATTAACCAAGTTCCAGCGGCGGCTAATGACTATAATAGTGACAGCCGGTCTGATCGAGACTCAAACCTAGACGGACTGAAAAGTCAGAACTTAGTCCTGCATGCAACCTGTGCACATTATTCAAGCTTAGCTAGATAGCTAAGTTAAAGCCAGGCCCACAGCCTCTTAATTATTCTGAAATTTTGGGTGTTTAGCACTGGAACTTCCAAGATTATTGACACACATGCGGTCAAACCCAGTACTTGAACACAGCCATTTCGTAGGATCTGATGTGACGCACTGTTTGTATTTTAGGGTTTTAGCGATCGATGTCCAGTCAGCCGTCAGCGCAAGCCCCACAGTAGTTGCGTCACTTGGTACTCCTGGTAAGGGCCGTATGCACTTTTTTAATTTTTTACACATGTAAAATATGTAATTGCAGGCGGTATTATTAACTTTTCGTATCAAAATCTCAAGTGCCATGATAGGTCAACGGAATACAAGATGTCAGACTTTTTTTTAAATAATACGTATTTTTTCAAAAATTACAGAATTAATACTAGACGCTGGGAAATAAAAAAAAAATACTAAGTCGGACGCTGGATGTGCGAGAACAAAAAATTCGAACGTTGGTTCCACGATTTCACAGAAGTCGAACGACGGTCATTCGACTTGAGAGAAGTCGAATACTGGTAATTCGACTTTAGAGAAGTTGAACACTGGTAATTCGACTTCTCTGAAGTCGTGCACTCAGCTCTGATTTTTTGTACTCAAATGAATTAGACAGGCAATCGAATATCCAAAATTTGATTAAAGGAAATCACACATCCAACATTCGACAAAACATAAAAAATATTTTTGTTCCCATGCAAAATATATTTTCAATTATTTAGTAGTAGTTTTTTGTAATTTATTATTGTGTATGAATTTTGCAAAATGTTATTATTATAAAATTGATAATATTGATATTATATAATAAAAGAGTAGTGATATTATTGACAAAATTAAAATGGAGAAGATAATATTAATATTATAATAGCCTGACACATACATATGTTAATAAATAAAATAAAATTACATAGTAGGTGAATAATAACATGTATGTAGCGCCATGCACTGAGGTAGTCCTAACACGTTTTAGAGAAACATAATTTTACGTGAGGTGGGGTACACATGCTCTAGTTCTACTCTTACTCTAATGAAAATGAGAGGGTCCTGCAGAATAGTTGGTGTTGTGCATATAGTTTATTGGCATTGGTGGATTTGCAGGTCCAGACTTATGGTGTAGGCACCTGCAAAATACATCATCGCAGATGGTATTATCATCATCAATGATGCTGATGATGGGAGGGTCACCTACACGATGCTGTAGATCAGCTAGCTTCCCATACAACTGTGTCATCTGATTATGTAGGTATTTGATGTACGCTTGAGTCGCAGAAATAGGCGATGGATCAATTCAAAGGGTCTATCCACAGTTCTCGTCATCATAGTACCACTACAAAAATAAAACATATAAGTATAGATACACATAAAATGAAGAATGATCACGTAAAAAATAAGGTGATACTAACGGCTAGCGGGCATCGAAAGAAGCGTCAACCAGCTCCCTCACCCTCCACTTTCATTTGCACAACACATTTGAGACCATGGTTGCACTTAGACCACTCTTTCTTACTAGCATCATACGGACGAAGTGGATTTTCGATCCCAAAATCTCTCCAACTTTTAAGTGGAAACTCAGAACTCCCATCGTATCTAAGTGGTGAATGCCTAATAGAACCAGCTCGCCTACCATGACCTCTACTCCCTATTTTGGTGGTTCAAACTTGGTTGAGTGTAGAATGGAGGAGAGGGGAGATGGCTCAATTTTGTAGCCGATTCGAGGCGTGGTTGCGGCTCTGTAGGTGTCGTGTTGTCATATCATGTCATATCCAGCAAAAATCAATACTGTAGATGTGTGCCTCTTTCTTTTAGTTTTTCGTACATTTTTCTGTTGACATTGATAAGGCAAAGAGCGACAATAATGGTGTTCTGCTAAAGTTGGAGTATCCTATGTGACCTGTAGAATCCCGTAGACATGAACTTGGTGCATGCACCCTTTGTTTTTTGCCTATAAAATGGAACTGGAGTGAACATCCATCAAACACAGATCACAATGACATTCGACGCAAATCAGAGGCTAGAAATCCCAGCATGGGAAGATCGGCCATTCTGTAAATGTGAATAGCGAGCTAAACTTTCCACATACTATGGTCGTAGGTATTTCTATTGTTCGGATTTGGATCCTGATTATCAGGTAATGTACCTCATTCAACTACTTATGTTAATGTATTTATATGATTATAGTTTCTTATGTTACTAAACTTAAATTGTTTCTATTTCGTATATACAAGCCATGTGAGTTTGAAGAATGGTTAGACAACAGTCTTGCGCCAAACAATGTTGCACATATCACAGAATTAGAAAGTGATGCTCAGTACTGTACGTGTATGCGAGAGTATGAGAGGATGCGACGCACGTTACTTATACCCAACAACAACTACCTAAAAGAGAGATAGGACTCAAGATGCGACATGATGAACTAATTAGACGTCGCTGTGCTCGTATAAGAAGACATTTTTCTGGTGCACAGTAAAATGGAACGCAGTTTATCAATGATATAATGTATTTCACAGTCTATGTATGCTATGTAATCCCATGTACCACTAAATAATAAATAAAATCATCGTGCCCTATAGCATCATATTCATTGGATGCCCTGAATTCATGTGAACGGACATTATTGCTGCCATTTGTTTTGTCTCAACGTGAAGGTGATGCAGCAGCCAAAGTCAGGTCACCATCAACAATGATAATGGATGCAGAAATTATTATAGTACAATAAGAGTGCATACATAATGTAGTACAGTAATCAATACAGAAAGTACATAATGTAGTACAATTATCAACCATGACTCTAACCCCTGCCTCTACCACGCTTCCTCCTATGCGCGGATGCCAGAACATCTGCATCTCCATATCGAGGGTGGTTGTACGTCGATGGAGTGTACCAGTTTGGAGGACCACGCTGTCGTGTCGGTAACTACATACCCTGAGTAGGTCCGATGTCAGGCTGAGTATTCTGCGTAGGCAAAGGTGCCCCGTAGAGCTGTCACACCTCCTCCATAGGAGTGCTCATATCTGCAAATATGGACTCACTAGTGGCTGTGGCTGGTGATAAACCCATAAACTGTCCAGCAGTCTCGAAACGAGGCATCCCTACATTACATCGTATGCAATTCAATAATTATATAAAGTAATGACATACTAATGTACTAGTAATAGTAAAGAATAACACACACTTGATGGATGTAGAGGAACATGCCAAGTTGAGCCTCCTGCCTCGTTGGGACGTGGAGGTCCTAGAGGGTGGTAGTATTGTCCAGTGAACATCCAATCACTGCCTCCAGGACCTCTAGGGGGCCTCTGCAAGGACGATCCGCCTACTACATCTGGTCATGCAAGAGGTGGAGTGCTGTAGACCAGAGCAATGTACATCTGCTCTGTGGCAAAGGTAGTAGGGGCCCGTGGGGGACGGGGAGCAGTCGATGACGGACGCGGATCAGTATCAAGCTGTCGGCAAGAAACAAGCTCGACAATACGTCGTCCCTTTGCTGTCAAACGAGAAAATGAAGCGAGTACCTCCTCAAGATGTACCCCATACAGTGGCTGCTAGTTCTCTCGGAGGCAAGATGTCGTCATAGTAGCCTCTGTGTAGATGTCACCCTCAAGTTTGACTGTCAGAAAGGAAGCAATGATAAAAATCTGTACATTTTATCAAATTTGAAATAATTACATATTTATTATAATACGTACCACCATATGCAACGCTACTTCTGCGTGGCCTGGGTATAAGGCTGAGGTGCTAGCTCTACATAAGGTTGTATGACATCATCATCCTCGTGATCATCATCAATACCTTCAATCATCCACGCCAAAGGGAGCAATCCAGCTCTAGATAACCTGCGATGAATACAGTTTATGTTAGACCTTATATGAACACATATAAAATCAAAAAACATAAAAAAATATGAAGTATAGAAAACCTGGGAAACCATCGTGAGTCAAGACGCTAAGCCTTCGCTGGTGTATGGGCCAACAACACAGGGACATTTGATACTTCATGTGAGGCAACTTCAAAAGCACGGTGACGCTGGTCTAGAGAACGATCCAAGAGCTCATAATGTGGGTCCATAGCTGCATTACATATAACCGATATAATAGAGCAACATAAAAATAATATGTGCAATTGTTTTTACAACATACACATGACTCATACAACATTAAAAACATACTAAAGGGTGTTCTCACATAAAAAATAAAGTAAGATACAATTATAGATTACATGATACATAAGTAATCATAGTACTTACAAAGCATGTCCATCATATGCTTCTCCATAGTGTTCACCGCGACGATCTCCTACACGTCGAGTAGAAGTTGTTGCTCCACCTTCGCATTCATTATTCTGTGTACAATCCTTTTTCTTGTGACCATACTCCTCACTACATCGCCTTATAGGTCCTCCAACCTCAGATTCATCCATATCATTTTGAATGCGCCTAGTCTGCGGACGACCACCTTGCCCATGATGATGTCTAAGCATATTCTGATGGGGCAAACAAAGCACCATATCTTTGTCATATTCTGTGAAGTCAAAATGTGCAGCAAATCCATGAAACTCTCCAGTCTAGGTACGCACCACATTTTCCTTCAAATAGAATGGTGAAACATATAATGCTGTGTTCACACCAATCTGTGACAGTGTTGCAAGAACATGAGAACATGGAATGTGAAGCAACTTCGGCTTATTGCATGTACACTGACACCATCCATTTAATTCAGCTCCTAAATTAACCTCGTGTGTAACAACTCTTGTCTGACTTCCTACCCCTCCTTTGACTCTCAAAGTTATCTCAAATCGATGCTCTATTACGCCCATACTACGCACCATGCGTTGAACAGACTTCTCATTCTTTTCTGCCAAATGTTTCATCATACGGAAACAATAAGGGGTATCCAGAGTCGAACTATGGAGTACAGCAGCTGTGTGCCTCTTTTGATAGTACCGATTGAGCCCATGCAACATCCCTTCCACAATTCCAATTAGAGGTAATCCACGCAGCCCTCTAATAACTCAATTATATACCTTAGCTATGTTTGTAGTCATGATGCCATACCTAGCACCTCCACTGTCATAGAGCAAGGACCACTTCTCATTTGGGTCAGGTTCAATCTAGTGTGAGAAACACTTGATGTGCCTCGATGACCTCCTTCGAATATTTGGAGGGTCCAATCTTTCACCAAGGGCTGGTAGCACCTCTGGTAAAGTCTCCCAGGTGTTGGTGGTTTCTTGTCTTTCTTAGATGTGAGTCCTTGGGTTCTTGTCTAGTTCTATCCAAAGGGCCTCAAATTTGCGACTTTGGTTCTGACTACATAACTTTTTAAACATTTTCATGAGAGACTTGTTCTTAAATTGCTTATAAAAATTAGCTCTCATATGTCGCATGCACCATCTACTACGCAAATCAGGCCATGGATATAGTTCATTGGGATCCTCTTGCAATGTTTTAATAGCAGATAATATACCAGCATGTCGGTCATGAATGATGCAGACATTAGGTCGATCACGAATGACCCCTGCTTTAAGGTGTCTAAAAAACCAAAGCCAACTCAACCTACTCTCAGACTTCACAAAAACAAATGCTAAAAGAAGTATCTGATTGTTGGCATCTATTCTAATCGCAGTTAATATTTGACCTTTGTATTTTCCAGTCAAGAAAGTGCCATCTGCACAAACTACGGGCCTACAATGATAGAATGACTGAATGCATTGACCCAAGGAAAGGAAAGCACGTCAAAAAATTCTAGGTTCATCATCTTCCAACTCAGTCTCTTTAAATGCAGTATATGTGCCCGGATTCCTTTCCTTTAAAATATCAAGCACTCGGGAGAGATTGCAATACGAAGCCTCAGAGGTGCTCCAACGCTTTTCTAAGGCCTTTTGCTTCGCCCTCCAAGCTTTTTGATAGCTTATATCATACTTAAATTGCTTTAAAATTGAGCGTTGGATGTATGAACACTCCATATCTCTCTTCTCAATAATCTCCACGAACAATTCATTTGCAATAAATGAAGTAGTCAGGTTGCGATGCTTACGATCGATATTTTGAAGTGTGCAGCTATGTTCACAAACTTTAGACACCAACCAATATGTCTCATGCTTTGACTTGTATGCATGAACATCGAAACAGCATCCATCGTTTCTGCACTTCACGCTATACTTGTTAGGGCTAGAATTAACCGTTCATACCTCTCTATGTAATAGAACCGCCCAACGTGCTACAACATCTTTCAATTCAGACTTATTAGGAAAGAGCTGATTCACATGAATCATACTTGATCTATACTCCCAACAAGAATGTTGGTTATCCATCACCTATATTGACGCCGCTTTTTCAGGTCTATTCCATTCATCTGGAATGGGGTTACTTTCAAACTGATTGTCATCCTCTTCCTCATCGTCATCTTTATCACCACCAACTGACACCTGGTCAGTCTCATAAGTTGCATTAAGATCCACATTCTCCAGCTCTTTAACAATTCATTCATCAATATCACCAGCATCCCTCAAGAACCTCAATGTCACCAATATTATTATGACAATCATTATTATTTTCAATCACATTTGTTGCACTGCTATGTGAGACCAAATCATTATGTTTATATAACTCTTTTGGACAAAGCTGCATAAATATAATAAATTGAGTATTCCTTCTCCGACACCAATCCAACCACTACAACCACTTTGTTGTCCGACACACTGACTTCAGCTCCCAATGAATTGGATGAAATGTACGGGTCTACAAGCATTGCACCTTAACTGAATAAATACTAAAGTCCAACTGAAAAAATTTGTCAACCAAACTATAATCTCCATCATTCTTGACGCGTTCGGATTAGAGTGTTCTACATCCACATATAGAAAATTGCTCAGGTCAACACCATTTGGACCATTTCGACTTTCTTCGGTGCCATAATAAATTCTAAAAGTTATTATATTGAATTCATCGATCTCTATCAAAAAAATTTAATAACATTACATTATTAATATATTTTCTAAATCTAATTTTAATGTCTACCGATCAATAATTTATTTATACATTAGTTTATACTTAACACTATAATATTTGTGTACTAATAATATTACACAAATATTATTATATTATTTATGATCCTAATACTCGGTATAATACTACGACTCTATTTTATAAAAGCATTATTACCGATATAACTATATGCTAATAAATATATAAAAATTATATAGTAACGCATCCTAAGTTAGTTTAGCATAGCAAATATGAAATATGAACTATTCTTTTGCAGTATATTGTTAACTTAATTAGAATAATACATACAAACCTAAAAAATAGAACATAAGATAGAAAAAAAACTTACCCCACGTGGAGGCCACGTGCGCCACTCCGTCCGTCGGTTGCCGCACCGCCTCGACCGCCTCCGGCCTCCTCTGCGGCGGCTGGTGCTTGCCTTAGCACGCGCCAATGCCGCGCCGAGAGAGCGAGTGAGAGAGAGATCGAGCGAGGGAGGACGCGAGCGGACGAAAAAAAAGATGCCAAACATCGGTTTCAGGACTTCAGAGAAGTCGAATACCGAATATTCGACTACTACAGAAGTCGAACACCGGGAACGCGACAATGGAGAAGTCGAACGTTGGACGTTCGACTTCTCTGCCGCCTGAGTACAGCGCCGCCCGTGACTCTCCGGGCCTGCAATGTCGAACACTTCGATTACTCAGAAATCGCACGTTGGTCATTCGATTTCCCTGAAATTGTATATCCGGCGCTCGACATCACATTTTTCGCATAACCAATGTAGTATTTTTTAAATTTTATTACTTTGAATATTATTTTTGTTAATAACAATTAGAACAGCATTATTAAAAAAATTTCTCCAAGATGTCACGTACCGAGGGAATGGGGCTGGCCAACCCACTCCGATGGCCGGCACAGAATGTTAATACTAACACTTGCACCTAGTGTTTTAATTAGTTCGTTCTTGACCAGATGCACATTATCTTTTTAGCAATTAACTTGCTGATATTTCAATACGTGCTTCTTCTTGATGTCGCAGCGGAGACCTTTGTTTTGTTATCTTTTTTTTAAAAAAAAAAAACCAACTTGCTGATATTTATAGGCAAGATCTCGACCGTAGTCCCATTCAGAGAGCGCGAAGACGACCCTCGTCAATGTCAAAACAACTCTCTTTATGTCTGGTGGAACGGAATAGCTAGAGCACTCTCAAAGCTCACAATGCATAGTTGTAGGTATTTTGATTAAAAAATGAATTTAGTCTAATTGGTCAATGTAAATTACTAACAATTATCTTCTGGTAATTCTGGGAAGAAAATATGTGTCAGCACTCCCAAAAGCAACTGAGAGAGACATCACTGACCTGTAGAGAATTTGTTTCTGAGAGGAAGCAGAAGGTGGGTAGTAGCATGCAGAGTTTATAAAACCGTTACCAGCCAGTCGGCCATCTACCCTGTGAAACTGATAGATTTACTTATGCGACAGTAACAGGTACGATTTTTAGCAAATATTGATCATCTACTGCTTGAGTCAAATCGGTTTCACCAATTTTTGTTAAAACTGATCGGTTTTTATCGTTTTTGTGAACCTTGGTAAATGTATTCCTTTTGCAGCTGTTGATGCAGAATGATGTGAGTTATGCAGTTATGTTTATGTGTAGTTTTCCCTGTCTATACTCCGCTTTCGACCTTTCCCATTCAATTATCAACAATATTTTAGATTTTTTTTATCAATGATAATATTTTGTATACATGATTGCACATTACTGCCCAGCACTAGATGAATAACATGGGCCAATGGTCCAGAATAAATTCACGTGTCAGCTCTCGTGGCTCGTCGAGATAGGTCAAATTTGGGTCTGGATTAAAGTCTAGTCTGGATCCAATCATCAGGTGGAAACAAGCGGCTCGTGTGACTAACACCAGGCCGGAACATTCGTCTGGCTGTATATACATAAAGCAATTGGAGGCTGTTCTTTGTCATTAGTAGCCCAATTTCATCAGCCATCAGTACAAATCGAGAAGCCAACAGTGGGCATTGCTTGGGAAATTGTCAGTGAAAGCAAAATGAATTTCGTAGGCTTCAAAACAAAAGAAATCGATGAAGTACGCTAAACGGCAGCACAATAAGCAATTTGGAGACGACAATTACTAGAAAATTTTAGTGTTATTTGCCTATACATTATTAAATTTATAAAAAAAACTTTAGTCAAAGAAATATTTGGTCAAACCTGGATGTTAATTAGTATAGAGGTAGTAGCTATGACAATGTTTTTCTTAGTAATAAGCATCAAAATTTCATATATATTTTTTTCACAGCTTAATTTTCAATGAGAGTACCACCAGAACTCTAGGCACGAAAATAGACCAAAATGGGCATGCCAGATGAGAATCATTGGAATATTTTGAATCAAATAGCCAACAGTGTTAACTCGAAATCAAACTTGAATCCAATCAAGGTCTTATACGCCCATAACAGTACGCGTGTGTATCTTATACATCATGTAGAAAACTTTATAGGGTAAAACACAGACAACGGGGCGACAAACTATCTCCTTATCTGTAGCGCAGAGGGACTGACTCTTTGTACCTAGCTTACAATTACAACAGTAGTTTACAACACATAGACCTCGTCTATGGCCATTGCCACCATTAATCGTGGGATTGATAGAGCATGAGGCCAGACTTCTTTGATCTGTTTGACCAAACATGCGTCCGCAGAATTTTCGGTAGATCCAAATTATTGTGGGTATCAAGGACTTCAGAGCATTGTGATTCATAGTATGGTACAAGAGCAGCGAGTGGTCTTGGGCAACTTGTTGGCCTTTTTATCTGTCAGAGAAGAGTAACAGAGGAAACAATATTCAGGTTTTGTGAAACAACAAATCACATACTTGAAATGCTTCTCAGCAAAGCCAACAAGGTACATGGTTCAGCTCAACAACTACTTATTGCTCAAAAAACAACTACTTCCTTGCTTAAATCAACAGTTTAATATCATTCGAAATTTCACCTGCATAATCGAAAGTCATGCAATACAAATTCCTCAGTTTGAAGTTCACTCCATTTCAGGAATTTTCACCTCAGTTTTTGAATGAAAAGATGCAGAAATATGAATTCCTAAATTATGGAAAGTTGATTTGAGGAATAGTTTGGTCCTAGGCTCCTAGCATCAACTCATGCTTGCTCTTTCTCTCAAGTGAGCTGGTTTACCACCATTTCACTCAATGTAAGGCTCTATTAGCAGTTTTGCTGCACTGCAGAATCTTTTCTGTTAAGTGGAATATTTTCCATTCCTAGCGCGATTCTGTTGAAACATATCCATGCCCTCAACTAAAACTAACAAGCAAAATATGACATGAATAAGCACTTTCGAAAAGCCACCACAATGTCAAATGGAGCCTAAGGCTACAACAAAAATTGAATCAGGATCAACCCATGAAAACCCAGGATGCTCTTCAAACTAAATACCAATCATTTTTTGAAAACGCTAAGTCCATTTTACACCCCCTGAACTTTGCAAGGAAAGACACTAGATCTCCTAAGATAGAAATAGCCAGCCATTCAAAAAAAAACCAAGAATTACAAAAACAGATCAACTTACATCCTAGAGTGGTTCTGGAACGCAGTTTTTTGTGTCTCCGATTCATGATGGTTTTTGCCACGTTTCCACTCCGTTCACTTTTAACTGTCATCTAGCTCCGGGCGGGAATTAAGAAAAAGTATTGGGAAGAGAGAAAGTGTATTGGTAAGTGAGAAATATGGGAAGAGAGAAATATGTATTGGGAAGAGAGGAAGTGTATTGGGAAATGGGAATGACAAGTACTTGGGAAAAAAATTTTGAATGCTAGAATGACAAGTAAAAGTGAACAGAGGGAGTAGCAAAGATCTACGCAAACCCCATCATTATCTTAAGAACAAGCAAGGATCTAAATATGAGGATAGAGGATGAAGTGAAGACAGATAGACTTGGCTGCTTAAACCACCATGGGTTAGATCCGCAGAATTCTAAAACATCCTTTTTTTTCAACTCAGAAGTTTCATTGGAATCAATCATTCAGGATTACAATCCTTTGCCACCAAGTGAACTACACAAGATGGGGCTTCCTACCACTCTCAAAGCCTGATTTCACTTGGTGCCTGTTTAGTAATTGGAATGAGCTACTACATTGCAGTTTCTAGTACTCCCTCCGTTCCAATAGAAGTTTATTTCTAGATTTTGTTGACTACGACTTTGACCAATGTTTTTGATAACTTTAATTAATTTTAATAATATAATTTATATATATTATGAAAGTATTTGTTTTGATGATTTAAAAGTACAAATACTAGGTTTTTAAATTTAATCGAAACTATAAAAAGCATTGGTCAAAGCAACAGTCAACAAAAGCTAGAAATAATCTTCTACTGTGACGGTAGTAACATCTAAGAATGTGCATTGATACAATTCTATAAGTTTGGGTATATAAACAGTAATTACTAATTAACTGAAAAAAACAGCTGGTTCTCAAATTAAAACCATCTTAAGGGACTAAAGTAATAGCACAAACATTCTGGGAGGTAAAAATGAGATTAACTTCAACACTGAATGAGAAGGTTGGTGAGAAAAAGAAAGCTATTTTTCAAGTAATGGTGACTACAGGAGATTAACTTCAACACTGAATGAGAAGGTTGGTGAGAAAAAGAAAGCTATTTTTCAAATTGGTGCAAGTTTCTAAACCCCAGCTGCTACATATTTGGCGGAATAAATATAGGTTAGTTTACTCAGGCTAGTATTGAATCATAAACATGTAAGAAAAAACTATACCAAGGGGAATCATCAGCATGTAGTCAGTTTGAATGGGCTTTTTAGCCCAAATGACCCAGACCTTGATGTCCTGATTGCATCAGGGAACTTAGCCAGAAACAAGATATTATGGCCCAGGAGAAATCGGGGTGTAAAATAGGAACCATGAGATTACCCTCCAAACCTCTTTAGTTCAAAAAAAATGTACTAAATCTTCAAAAACCCCTCCACATTTGAAAACTTAGTTCATTTTTATTTTTTATACTAAAAAGGTTCGGAGGGTAACCTTACATGCACCTATTTACATTCGTAAGCAGAAAGTGCAGAGATAACAGCCTGAACATTGACTAAGTAAGCCCAGAATTTTGACATTAAATCATGGGACAGCTCATATCATACTTCTCTGACTCCCTACTGCAACAAGAAATCCTACAGATTGTGCTTCTCATGTCAACAATTCTACAGCAGCACTGCAAAGCATATGCCTTTGAAAGAGAACCAATACATGTCTTAAGTATAAAACTGATAATGTGACAAGAAAAATACTGAAAACTGTTCCAATGAACTATATGTGTAACATATTTGAAACAAGTTTATCTAATCTCTAGAGGTAGAAAAGATAAGTCAAAAGGACATCTACCTCTGTCCATAATAAGTTTACATCTAGGTATGGTCAAACCTATCTTTGACAAAAGATTTCTATAAATTTAATTAATTTTAATAATATAAAATATATTCTAAAATTATTTCTTATGATGAATTAAAAAGTCGAAGTCTCATATTTTAAAAGTTAATTGAACCTATAAAATTATTGGTCAAAGCTAGATGACACGGAACCGAAACATAATTATTTTTAGATTGAGGGAGTAAGAAACAATACTCCCTCCAGTACCAAAATTGTTGATGTTTTGGACGAGGCTTGAGTCAAACATTAGAAACATAAACTACAAATAACTTTAAAATTGTTAAGTTTAAAAATGTGAAAATTATATGGACAGATTTTTCTTAAAATGTTCTTTCATAAAAAAATATACAAATGTCACTGTTAAATAAAAACTCATAGAAAAAACATAAGTCAAAGTTGCATCTTGGAAGACTGTCGTTGTCCAAAACGTCAAGAAATATCGAACCGGAGGGAGTATATCCATACGACGATATCAACAAAGCAAGTACGAAGTTAGAAACCACCTGGCTTTGATTTGGCTGATGATGGCTGAACGACAACATGCATTGTGATAGCATTACTAGGAAGATCACCAAAAGGTGCTCTGCACTGAGCAACGTTCTTGTCGTTTTCTAGTATTTTCCCTCCGCTTATCAATTTCACATCACTAGCCGTCTTTGGGATAATTGATTTATCTGCAATTAAAATTATTGTAGATATTAACAATATTGCAAAAACAAAGGCATAAAGGTGATCAAGGTCCTGTTTGCTTTCAGCCACCACGCGCCGTGCCGCAGCTCCGGCCGCGCCAACAGTTTGGCGGAAGAATCATCCGCCAAAGAATTGGCGTGCTGTGGCGTGAGAAATGAACTAGCAGCTACTATTGACGCCAAAGCTTCGGCAAAGTACGGCAAAAGTGTTTGAGTGCTGCGGCACGCCACAACTGTGGTTCGGCAAGTTGTGGCGTCCTTCGGATGCAAAGCAAACAGACCCCAATTCTTTAACAAACCCAGATCTGAACTGAATGATGCATATTGCAATATAGAGATGTAACACGGATTTTATATTTCACACAGAATCAGTACCACTGCAATTTGTTTCATGAAGTAACTATTTATGCAGCATTGCTTTTGGAGAAGCAGGAGCACATGGTGGCCCACATATGCCTAGCATTCCAGTAGAAAAAATAAGCATGGCTAACTTGATATCGGAACTAACACCAGAAATGAAGCATTCCACAGAAAAGTTAACTATGTCAATCAATTAATAGCCAGGGTATTAAGGAAGAACATCTCAAATATACAGTTCAACAATATCTGATCCTGAAACATTGTTTTGGTCTGATTTGACAATACTTCTTTTGTATATCATTGATGCAGGGTATTTTAGTAATCAATTGATTGTGACCAGTAATGCCAGTAAAGAAAAGCCTTCAGGTTAAGCAAGTATATAAGAATAAAATGTCAGCAATCATATCACTGGCAAAACACAGGCTACCTTCCTCAGCGTAGATGCATTCACGTGTATTTGCCTCACTAGTGGAATCAACTAAATATTACTTCTATATTACTCTCCCAGAGCACACCCCATCTCAAAGGAGACAATATATCTTATAATCATATGTGACCTAGTAAACAACACTAGAAAACTATGACTACCTAATGGCCTATTATTGGTTATTTTGAAGAATTAATCCAGGATATTTAGTTTACACCTTGGATTCTTGGGACCACCTAGTCTCAAGTTAGCAGCATCCCACATATGTTGACGCTAGAGGCAGCCAGCACTCCTTTGTTTGCCAACATGTGTTATCTCAATAACATGCTTTTTTTTTTCAGAGTTTTATTCCAACTAGTTCACAGTATACCAGACATGTATCCATGATAAACCATGTTTGTTCTGAGACAAATGTGGTAGGAAAAAAAAAAGGAATTCCTAGCCATTTTCATGCCGCCATACATTCCACACTTCATCACAGTTACAATTTCTTCAATTCTTCTACTCATTTGATGATTAAGTCGGTTTAGAATGTTCAGAAAGGAAGAGGTTGCTAAAATCAGATGCATGCCTTCCTTTTTCCCAAATCGGAGAAGCAACATCAAGCCCCCCTTAAACGCCCGTGTGCGTATCTCCTTGCACCACGCACGGATAATGAAAATTACAAAGTTAGCAGTATGTATCACACAGGCACGAATTACAGCTCGCATCAAGACTGCCATGGCAACTGGCAGGGCCAGCAGACCAAAACTCGGGAGGGTTCCGTCCCTCATCAATTAAAAGAAAGGGAATCTTGTGACGACCTTTGGGCCATTCGGCGACGACGCGGTCCTTGAGAGCGGCGATTGTGGTGGCCGCAGCGTTGCAGCGTAGGGGGCCGATGTCAGAGCCGTCGAACAGCCGGAACTTCACCTCGACCTCCTCCGAGTCCCCCTCCCGCTCCGGCTCCCTCTCCTCCCCCTCCACCTTCGCCTCCTCCTCCGCCATTTCCCGGCCTCCCGCCAAGACCTTTAGTGCCTCCGGAGTCCAACTTAAGCCTTGGAGATCCCGGCCGCAGCTAGAGCAGTCCGAGAGGGGGGCTAGGTGGCCGGCGAGGGCGGAGACGGGGAGGGATCGGGTGCTCGGGTTAGGGTTTGGTGGGAAAGGCGAAGTGGGTGGGGTAGGACCAGGAGAAGAGGAGCAGGGGAACTGGGAAAGCAGGTGCCGGTTCGGCGGGTTGGGAGTTGGGACTTGGGAGAAAATCGCCTTTCTATTTTTCCATTACTTGTATTGCCAATATAAGCAAAAAAAAACAGAGGGGGATTTCATTGGTGGGCTATGGCCATTCTTCTGTTCCTCCTAAAAATTATGCAGTGTTTGGGAATTTGGAAATAAATGGCGGGTTAGAAATTAAAAAAATGAATAATTAAAATTTAATGAGGTCGATAATCGAATGATCCAAATCTTTTCATTTTGTTTTTCAATTCCAAACCCAGTCTCATTTACCGCTCCTCAAACGATTCATGTGATCACATCCATTCATTAACCATGTTTGCTCACTCTAGTAAAAGTACTTGATTATTGGCCTATAATCTTATTTTGGATCTATAAATGTATTGAAAAAGTATTTATAGTATTCAAATACAAAAAGAAACTTAATTACAAATAAGTTAAATTACATGTCTCTATGTTATTCTTCTATTTATTGCCAATCTATTGCTCTTTCAAGAGGAGGTGGAAGAGACATTTTGTCAATTCTAGGTATTTGCAAAATTAAAGCTGCCATCTTGTAAGAGTCTAGTTGTGCCCTTTTTTATTGCTTTTTACTGAATATTTGTTGATTAATCATAAAAAAATCTCAGTCGTTGTTAGTAAGTCACTGTTTGTTTGAGATTATAATCTATTAGTAGATTATATAATATCGAGATTATAATTTATGGAGATCAACAAACATGACATATTGTTTTGTCATCTTATTTAATATCTAGCCTATATCATTGCATCTATTTCTAGATTATAATCCAAATTATAATCTGGATTATATGATCCTTTTTTATTGGTTTTTTTAATATGTGTTAACTAATCATAAAATACTGTCAGTTGTAGTTAGTAATTAAGTTCATATCCTTTTCACTATCTCACAAGTTAGATGTTCCAATTCTGCCATACAGTCATGCGACTTCTTTGTTATCGTAATAGTCATTGTTACTGATGATAAATTTTTAGATATCCGGGTACAAGGAGAGAGATGATGATTTAGTCGGTGATATCAAGAGGAGGCAACGGGAAAATAAAAATTGGATGTTACCATGTTCGTTCGCACAAAGTTTTGGGCGGGGCTGCCGCAAAAATCAAAGGCCTGTAAAAGGCGGCTTTGCATGAAAACATGTTGGGCCGACAGAATTTTTGGACCCACAGTATGGTCCTTCCTCTTTGACCCTTAAAACATGAAGCTTTTTATTTTTTTGCCCGTATGACGATAAACAAACATTTTCCGCTTGATTCTGTTGGCCAAAGTTGAGTAGTACCAAATTATAGTACGATGTGGATTAGAAGCAGCAAGTAGCATTATTTATACTCTCATCAGAAAGAATAATATGCTTTAGCATTATCCGTGCTTGGGATTAAACATTTAAACCTCCTTTGAAACATAGAATTTTCATAGGAATGGCACATGTTTTTATAGAAAAATGTTTCTTTTTTTCTAAAATGTGGAATTTAGAAAAAAAAATTGCAATCTAAAGGGGAGCTTTGCAGATAGCAGCAGTTCAAACCACCTTCTGTTTCGCCACACTACTTAATTTAGGGCCCGTTTGGCACACGAGAAAAATTCTTGTTTTCTAAACATTTTATATGAAATAAAACTGATTACTGTAAAATTACTATGTGCCAAAGGGATCTTAAAGTTTTAACAACCTCATTGTGTGCATTGGGCCCAACAAGTCCCCTGAATTCAATTAAGGGTCAAAATTCAGGTACTATAGCATCTGCTACAGTAAAATGAGAGAGATGCTGTAATAATCTGAATTAACACTGTAGAAAATATTATTTTAAATAGGAAATGCAGCAGATTTACTGTTCACAGCTTTTGTAATAGTAATAATTCATTTTAAATTGAATGGTTAAAAACCTATCCTAATTTACCGCATTGTAGCTCCACAGAATTTTACCGGACCCCCATCCGTCGTCTCGTCCCTCTGTTCCTCCTCCACTAGCTGGAGAGAACAAACATACACCCTTTTTTTCACGCCTTGATAGTAGAAAATAAAGCTTCTTCTATATCCTCCCCATGATCTCAAACGCCATGCAAGCATGCATATGATGCAAGCGATCGAGCTACTTGCTTCCAAGCTAGTTAGCTTGTCCCAGATGCGTGTGCAAAGGTGTGTTCAAACATGTTTACAGATGCATGATGTCACGGATGGCGAATCATGCATGGACAGGAAGGGCCTCCAAACCCTAGCTGTTCTTTGTGAGTGGCCCTCTGGGTACATATATATCTAACTTTATGTTTGTGATATGGTCTCACAACCATCATAGTCATATGATTTGTCGGTCTACGTTAGTCGTTAGTTAGTTGTGTTAGGTCTTGCAATTGTTTCTTCATCCTAACGATTTTGTTCCTGCCTTCCTGGCACGGTACAGCTCCCTCTGTTCTTGAATAGTTACTGTCAAGACAAAATTGTAACTTAAATTTGAACTAGAGTTATCTCCTAATAAGAGGGAGCTGTACAGTGGCCAGTGGGTACAGGCGGAGGAAGGAGTAAGTTTTAGGTAATCCCACGACACTTTGTTGATAAAAGTGTAAAATCCAGTTTAAATCAATCGATCTTTTGCTATAAAAAATTGTAATCAATCAAGCTATTTCAAATACGAGATGCTATAATCTTCATACGATCTTTCAGTGCAGACAAAGGAGAGAGATCAGAGATGCGCGTGGACCAAAGCCGGTCGCAGGCGCAGCAAGCACGGGAGAAAAGATGACCGAAGCTGAGTGCTCGGACCACTGACAACCGGAATAGGTCAGCAGTCAAGGGGCATCGCGTCAGCCTCGGGACGCAGCTTCCTTCTGCCCTCTCTCTCTCTCTCTCACGCAAATAAAAAGGGATCATCGGAGCATGCAACGGCGTGCATCGGCGTGCCCTCGCCGGCGCAGCTTTTCCATCTCGACGTCCGTCGATCCGCTCCTTTTCCTTCCTTGGGCGTCGCAGGCGATCACGTACGCTCCGGAACTTTCACTCTGTCGACCCGTATCTCGCGGCCATGGCTGCAGGCGATCGATCACGAATCGTGGCCGGGCTAGAGCGCGATTTCCGATCCCTTTCGATCGCTTTCTTTGCATGCGGCTAGCAGCTCGCATTTGCATGGCACCGGTCGATCGATCGGCAGCGAGCGGGAGACCGGCAGACAGGCGCGCCATGCTCACGGCGCCTCGTGCTTCCGATTACTCGTATTTCTATACTCCTACTCGTACGGATGTATACCTACGCACAGGGACAGTCTGATTATAAATGTAGTACGTTGTGTCTATAGTTTGTTGGTCTTCCACCAGCTGTGATACCGTCGTGTGGTCGCCAAGCTAAGATCATGTGTGATGATCTCGAATTAGCTAGGATTCTCTACATTTATGATTTCGAAGTCACGCCAACTAATATAAGGGTCAACTATCTTCACGATTCGAAGACACGCTGGCTGACATGTGGACCACCCATGCTAACTGACCTACATGTCAGTCAAATTGACTTCGAAGTGTAAAAGATCTCGATCAATCTAACGATCTCTCTGCAGCACACATGCATGCGTAAAGCTGCCCTTTCTTAAGCTTGTTAAGCTAAGTGAGAGTAACAATTGGGCCATGTTGGTTTCTAACTCCTAGCTAGTGTTTCATCAAATGGAGAAGCTGAAACAAACGCAATGTACACTTCTGAAAGGCAAAATTCGTTTTTCATTAGAAGCTAAAAGAATGCCATGAGATATATATTTTTACTAACATCTCCTTATTTAAAAGTAAATCTAGAAAGGCTTTATTAGTAGCTCTTAAAAACTACTCCTAGCTTGTAGCTAGCTTCAAAGCAAAACTAATACATCTTTGATGTCTCTATATCAGTGACGGCTATCAATTGCACGTCTCTAATTTACTCACATTATAGCGACGACCGTGAAATACACATCTCTAGCTAATGTACCTACATCAGCGAAGGTTGTAGAATGCCCGTCTTCCCACCGACGGCTGTCAGATGCACATCTCTGATATTTTATTACCATGAATTTTTGTGTGGTGTCAATAATTAATAATGATGTCTTCTTTGTATCAATATGTGGTAATAGGCTAGCCATATATATCGTCGTTGCACAAAGCTCCTATACGCCATGCTTGCAGAATGATGAAAACAGTAGCCGCAGCTCTTAGCATCAACGCGATCGCATGCAAAAACGCAAGCAGCGAACGCCTTGCATGGCGTTCCTTCAGCTGCTGCAAGCTGCATGCCTCCTCTGATAATACGTACGACGGCCTGCATGCTTTTTTCCCGTGCTGCCGGCCGGCAACTTTTCGCTTTCGCCCATCACCCAGCTGCCGGACCAGGGATCGACGCCGCCGCCGGAGATGGCGACGATCCGACGGCGGAGGCTGACGACCGGCGCCTCGGGATCCGGAGCCACCCCAACCTGACCAAGTAATTAAAGCGGGACGCGTGCGCGCTTTCACAAAAGCTCGGAGGAGGGTTAAGTGTTTAATATACAGTTGGTTAGTTAGTTGATCGCCTTTGCAGGAGTCGTTAATTATTTTTAATAACAATGGCGTACTAGCTAGAGGACTGTATAAAGATTGCTCCCATGTGAGACATGTTCGTCGAGCGATACGTGCGTTTGCATCAAAAGCAGGGGGGCTCGTGGCTTTGTTTTTCAGATATCTGTCCAGAGACATAACGACATGTATGGACAAGCAGCTGTTTAAGCATCCCTAGTCGATCCCAGGCCGAGTGAACTCCTAGCTTGGTTGATTTAGGAATTATTTAGGGACAAGTACCTGCTAGGATTTGGTCGTTTTCAGGTTCTTGATAGAGCAACAAACTACTAGTTTTTATGCAATAAATGCTCATCTAAAACCCACTTATATAAATTTTGCAAGCGGTTCATAAAGTATCGATGGCTAATTAAGTAGTCTATATACATATGAGCTGCCTATATAAATAAATAAAAAATTTCCAACATTGTCCATCCTCTCTCCCACTGCAGTTGT
The DNA here is from genome assembly GCA_001602275.1 of Zoysia japonica. Lineage (NCBI taxonomy): Eukaryota > Viridiplantae > Streptophyta > Magnoliopsida > Poales > Poaceae > Zoysia > Zoysia japonica. Next base: position 2,458,763 of record BCLF01000006.1, on the reverse strand, counting down.
GGTTGGGGATGATTAGATTTTTTAATCCATGTCATACTTTTTTGCATGCATGGCTAATATTGTGAAAGTATGCAATTGGTAAAACCACCTGCTAACGTAGATGGTGTGTGAATGTTTTTTTGAGGACATGACTTAGCATGTGTTTCATTAAGAGGAAGGTTGGTGTTAACCTTCGTAGTCACTAAAGGTGGAAAATTGGACTGAATTGTTTTAGTAAAAAAACACAAAATAATTGTACTCTTATCTGTTTAATTGCTGTACTAAGTCAGAGGACGGGAGAGAGGACGCAAGCTACTATAAATAGGAGTACAACTTTTTAAAGCTACTTGAGCAACTGGGACCTTTATCAGTTGCCTCCAGAAAATTACCAGCACGCCCTTCACCCCGCTCCTCCTGGCCTCCTCTATATATATAGAAGCACCTTCTCCCACCTCTAGCTAGCTTGCCAGCCCTAAAGCAACAAAGTAAGAGCGCTCCACCACCTTCAATTGCTCTCAGAAAACACACTGCTCATCCGCGACCAGCAGCAGCGCGCAGGTACCTTGCTAGCCCTTCGACCGATCGACAATGCAGTACGGCGCGGCAGCGGAGCAGGCGTGGTACATGCCGGCAGTGCCGGCGCCGGCCGCGGCGGAGACGGCGGCGGAGCGCGTGGAGCGGCTGGCGTCGGAGGGCGCGGTGGTGGTGTTCAGCGTGAGCACCTGCTGCATGTGCCACGCCGTGAAGCGGCTGTTCTGCGGCATGGGCGTGCACCCCACGGTGCACGAGCTGGACCTGGACCCGCGCGGCCGCGAGCTGGAGCGCGCCCTCGCCTGCCTCCTCGGCGGCGCCGTCGACGCGGCCGTGCCCGTCGTGTTCATCGGCGGGAGGCTGGTCGGTGCCATGGACCGCGTCATGGCCGCGCACATCAACGGATCCCTCGTGCCCCTGCTTAAGGAGGCCGGCGCGCTCTGGCTCTGATGCGAGCTGGTTAAGCTCAATCTAATAGTAGGGCCGATTAATCCTTGTGTGTGAGAGAGAAAGAGTGAGGTCGGTGAATTTTTTTGCAGATGCTGCCTCCGTCTCGTGTCATTGTGTGAGCTGTGTGTTGGCACGTGTTAGCTTGCATGCTCACACGTTAGTGTGTGCGCATTGCTTGCAAGCTTGGTGCCGGAAAGAGAGATGCCCATCTCTTCCATCTTATTAATCAGAGTTTGGCTTGTCTTGTTTTGATGCTTAATTACTCGTGTTTTGCTTGAGAATCATAAACATGATCTTAAGTGCAAGAATGTTATTAAGATTGTGGTTTTTTTTCTCTTACTCCATCCGATTTAAAATATTGACACCATAGTGTTTATTATAACTTGTTTTATCATTAATGGTATTTAAATCATGACTAATAATTTTACACATTTGAACAAATTATTTGAATGTCAAAGATAATGTTAGTAGTCAATGATATCAATATATTAAAACCTAAGAGCATACGTACTTTGAAATGTTGAATGTTCAGTCGTTTACATTCTCAAATGTGAACATGTCATGGCCTGTTGTTTTTACACAAATTAGGAGCAGCATATTTTACTGTTACAGAGAGATGGTTTGATTAAACATATGCTAATACAGCAAGCTGCTAACAAGAGGATTTTATAACAGCAAGTGGGATTCGTGCTCCTGCTCGGACGCGTAGTCGGTGCTTAGTTCCTCGGTACGTAGCGTCTTTTTTGTAGTCTCCTTTTCGCGGCATGCTCGTCACCTTTTGCATGAGGTCGCGGCGATCGAGCTGCGTGTGTGCTACCGATCTTTACGCTTTGCTAGAGACACCTTTCCACTGTTTGCTTCGCTTGTGTCTCCTTGCTGCACCGTCGTCTTCTTTTTACAAATTAAACTAATAAGAGTAGTTCTTCAAAGGAGCATGCAGTGGGAGGTCGGAGGTTCCTAATTGTTACTAGCGAATTAATTAACTCAAAACCATTGCACATATACTACAATATATATGCTCACTGTAAGATAAAAGGGATCGAAACCTGATGATCTACTAGTCTATAACGCATGAACACCCAAAATGCATGCATAATACTAAATTTGAACTGACAAAATGCCCTGGAGGTGGAAGATCCATCGGTTTCGATGAGTTAGCAGCGTATGACAGCAGCAGCTAGATATAGGTCTTTTTGACGGAGCTTCTTGGGAGTGATTCTCTCACGAGAAGCGATTATGTATGGCTGGAAGTGAATCTCTTTAATTCTCTATAATAAACTTTTAAAATTAATATAGAGCATCACTTTGCAAATTCAGAAGAAGTTACTTTTTTCAGTTTTTTATGTCATAGTTCATTTTAAATAATAATTTCACAAAAATAACTAAGAATCACTTTCAACAATACTATTTGGAAATCAGCTCTATAAAGCTGTCAAAGGGGTCATAGTCGATCGCGGTTGGAGTAGCATTTGGCTTCTGAGGCATCAAATGAAGGCACTATCCTGCCACTGATGTCCTTGCCGGCGCGGATATGTGTAGCACTGAATGATGACGGTCTTTTCAGATCGATCCAATGCAGTCAAAATTAAGCTTTAGGGGAGATGGGAGTGAATCTGGCTCACACGTAAACTATTGGTCACGGTGGGGAACCGGTCGCTCTATTCTGTAATATCTGTGTTGCGTCGATAAATTTAGGGTTGCAACGTTAAGTTCGTTGCATCTCTGATCATGGTGTGTGATTTTAATTAGAATTCGATGACATTTTAAGTACTAAAATATACAGCAATTTTCTTCTTCTAAATTTCTATTTAATTTGTACTGCCAGGATGCCGATGGGTTTGCGTGTTAACTAGGCCGAGATGGCTCTGCACGCGGTGCTGCAATTCAAGAAACTCTACGCCATCCTACTTGGTAAGCCGAGGACGCGCTCTGCTGGCTAGTTTTTTTTTTTCCTTTGCATTTAAGGTCTATTTGCAACACTAGATTTCATTCCAGTTTTCTATATTTTTTCAATAAATTTAAGTTGATTTTTATAAAGTTACTACGAAATTTCTGTAAAATTCCTATGTTCCAAATAGAGCCTAAATCAATCTTCACGGGCCAAACAGTACCGTTCCCCTGTGTTTGGTTTAATTCGCGATCCAGTTACTTATGGGCCCAGACAAGGAGCGATCCAGTTCTCCCAGGACGGGTTTGATTACTCTTCCCAAACGAACCATTTTGGGCCTCTGGTCTTTGGCGACCACCCCTCCGCGGCTCCGCCGGTGAGTGGCGATCAAACTGTTCTCAAGTTATACGTACATAAACATTCTGCAAAAAAATTTAGCCACTGATGTGTGGAAACAAGTACTTATTACCTCCCTTATTTCTGACTTTGTAACAGTACCGAACCTTGTCTGAAGAACAATATTACTTGTACTTGGAGCAAGGAATTCAGAAGCACTCGCGACAACCTTCGACAGTTTAGTAATCCTTGTAGATTGTCCATGACATTATCTGTATAAAACTATACCTGTTGTTTTCAGTACATGGCTCATACGGTCAAAGAACCTTGGAGAGCTCCAACTGGTTATTATTATTGCTTGAGCTGCTGCTGGCATAATCTAGAACCGACATGTGTGCGAGGGTGACGTAGAGGGTCTCCGTACGTATGTTGTCCTACCCGAGGTTGGTGCTTAATCTAACCTCAGTTGCCCACTGTTGTTATCTCATAAGTAATTTGGGAGTAAATTAATTTTTACCTCGCCGAACTTTCTTGCTTACATATCGTTTTCGTTCTTTATCACCGTTGACTTTTAAAATTAGCTTTGACCATTCGTTTTATTAAAAATAAATTTAAATATATAAATTTATAAAATTTAATTAAAATATTTTTAATAATAAAATAAATTATAATAAAATATATGATATTTATTAAATATTTTTGAATAAAATGAATATTTAAAGTTAAAATTAAAAATTAACGGTGACAAAATGAAGGGAGTATTTTCTCGGTTCTAAAAAATTGCCGTGCAACCATTCGTTCCTCCCTGCCATCGTTTTCTGTCCTTCTTCTGTCCTCTGCCTGTCTCTTTCCATCATTCACTTGATAACAGCTGTTAAATCTAACTAAGGTTTCGTAAAGTAACAGCATCTCACCCAAGCTGTTACAGAAGCGAACAGAACAAATTCAAGATGAGAAGTGCAGTCTCCAGACAACTGTCAATGAGTTCTTGGTGCTGGATGACAGCGCACCGGGGCCGTCAACGTTCAGAGAGGAATGAAGCAGAGGAAGTCACGGGAAACTGAGGTGCGATTCGCATGCCTTGTTTTGAGAGCCTAAAATGGTTGGCAAGGTGAAATTAGGATTCAAAACCATCTTATAGATGAATAGTTACCGGTTTTGAAAAAATAAATGGAGTAAAATTAATAATAGGTTAAGTGGACGTCCAGCATTCACCAGTAAAATGGACTTGTCTTTTTAGTGCTGTTTAGCTTTTGAGAAACGAAGAATAAATTTGGAATTAAGAAATAAATAAAATATATGATACAATGGTGTGGATAAATGAAAGATCTAAATTCTTTTCTTTCGTTTTTCAATCGCAATCTAAGTCTTCTTTGAAACGCAAGAATTTTTATATTTTTTATATTTTTTTAAATTGAATTGATTTTTTTAAATTTCTACCTTCCAAAAACGACTCCAATGTTTATTTTCAGCAATACAAATACCACCTTTTTGTTTTATTTACAATACAAAGGTTGACCATCCAATCTCGCTACGTTACACCTGGCAAATTGAAAATTTTGAAAAATGAGAGAGACTGTCCACGTGGCCGGAAAGAGACGGAAAAGGAAAAAAAAAAGCGGGGCAAGTGCGTGGAGGGTCCTGCTGACCGGTGGGCCCAAGACCGGTGCGGAGAAGCGACCAGATGGCTTCCGTCACCGTCCCCATTCTCCAGATCTCATTATTGAGCAGGCTCCTCCCCCCTTCCTCACGGCAGAGGGATCGAAGAGAGAGAGACATAGCGAGCGACCGAGCAAATCAAATCGGATCGATTCCCGACGCGGTGGTGCTGGTCCCCCTTCTCTTCCTTCTCCGCGCGCCGCGTTGACCCCCGGGCGAAATGGCTTCCCGCGTCGCCTCGGGCCTCCTCCGCCGGCGCGCCGGCGCGGTAATTTCCCCGCTCTCGTTCCCTCCTCGTTCCGTGCGTTTTCGCCGTGGCGCCTAGCTCTAGCATCTAGGCCGGAGGTTACGGATTAGGGTTCGCGTGGTCGTCCGATGCGGCGGCCCTGTGCTCGGGTGTTTTTCGATCCCCGGCCATGTTGCACGGGGGCCCGCGATTCGGTTTGCACTTTGCAGCTTGGGCGGATGGGGACGGGGATGGTGCCTGTGATAGGATATCGAGCACGGGCGACGCTGAGCTGATAGGCTGGGAACGCGGCAAACATGCATGTGGATTGTGATGGTTGTACGCTCTAACCCGTGATTTGATTTGGGTGATTTGGTGGACACCAATTGTTTGGATGCACCGATTCTGGGATGTAAACAAACGTGCTAGCTATTTCTTTCCATTTCTTCTTTTGGTAGTTGCTCGGTGTAGCTCAGGAACTGTTTGTTGGCCAGGAAATATGGTGTGGGGACTCCGAACGGATTTAAAGTTTGTACGTTAGCTTATAATTGTCCTGACATGTCTTTTTTTGTTTGTAGCTAGCATCAGACCTTTCGATGGGTCATGTGGAATAGTGGATTTACTCTTGTGTTTCCTGTTTAAATCTTTTCTTTATTAAGTCTTATCTTATTTCTTGATTGGTTTTCCAGAGATCTAAGAGCAAAACTTTGGGCATTGATAATTACGGTAGCGATATCCCCTTTTGTCTAATTAGATTGTAGATTGGCCTCTGGTTATTCTTGGTTTACGCTTACATGTTAAATCACATCAGAACATAGTGATTAAGTCAGTTGTGTTGATAAAATGCGATTACAGTGGTGGACCTTAAGCTCGGGCCACACAGGCTGCGGCCCAAGTCGCTGGCCCAATTTCAATGAGAAATTTAGTGAATTTTTTATGGGCCGCAACACTATCATGGGTACATCTAAGGTTGTGGCCCGTGTCATTTCTTTGGGCTAGGTCCGCTACTGTTGTCAGATGGATTAGTGCTTATACAATACTCTGGCATAATCATGGTATCCCTTAAGGTATCCTGTAGTATAAACTTAAAAAGATGTAAGCTGCTGTCAGCTATGTTCAGACAATCCACAAATAGTGTATCAATGCATCTCTCTGTTTTTTTAGGGAATCAATGCATCTCTGTTATGGACTTGTAATAGATTCATTATTTTATCATCGTTTTGGATTTTTCACATTTTGTAGCGTCCTACAAGGTGTTATTGTTGTTACAGAGCACTAACATTGATCATTTGGTTACTCTGTTTCAGTCTTTTGTCCCTTTGTCACTGTTTTTTCTTGCTTGCAGACACTAGGCCTGCTAAGGGGTTGCCCACGCGTCAGAAACTATAGCAGTCAACTTTCAGGTTACTAGCTAATGACCTAGTCTTCTTTCGACTTTTTGAGAATTGGTCACAATTATCACTATTAACTTTATAATTTCTTTGTATTTTCTCCAGCTTTGGTTCCAGTAGGTTCGCAGGGCTCGAAGCTGACACGGTAATTATCGGGCCACATTCTTAGTTGTATGCTGTATAATCATTTTGATTTCTTTACTCATCAGTTCAAATGTCTCTACATTTTTATCATCGATACATGCATTCATTTGGCTCTTTTGAATATTGTAGAAGGCGTTATTGCATGCCGAATGCCTCTCCTTACCTACTTTGGAGTAGGTCATTTGCATCAGACAATGGTAAACCACATCAACCTTTTGAGGTGGATAGTGTTCTATAATTTTTCTTTTTGTTATGTGCTTATTAAGTCCTATCACTTTCCCTATAAAGGAGACAAGGTTGAGGCTGTAGTTCCTTTCATGGGTGAATCTGTAACTGACGGAACTCTTGCCACCTTCTTAAAGAGTATGCTCTCTCTCTCTCTCTCTCTCTCTCTCTCTCTCTCTCTCTCTCTCTCTCTCTCTCTAATATTTCTTCAATACAGAACCAGGTGACAGAGTTGAAGCTGATGAGCCTATAGCACAGATTGAAACTGATAAGGTTTACCTCAATTGAACATTTGATTTATTTAATATTTCTAATTTTTGTTGTAAATGATCATATAAATGTGACTTTTCATATCTGTATTTTAGGTTACGATGGATGTTGCAAGTCCTGAAGCTGGGGTTATTGAAAAGGTAAATAATTTTGCTGTTCCTTGTAGCTTCTGCTTTTCTTTTCTTCATCTGTACTGTAGATGTGGACTGTTGCTATTTTGACTATTTTTTTGCAGTTCATTGCTAGTGAAGGTGATACAGTTACTCCAGGCACCAAAGTTGCAATCATATCAAAGTCTGCTCAGCCTGCTGAAACACATGTTGCTCCATCTGAGGAAGCAACTCCAAAGGAATCTTCACCACCCAAATTTGAGGAACCAAAAGCTGAGGAGAAAGCACCAAAAGTAGAGCCTCCCAAGAAGGAAGCACCTAAGCCAACTGCTGCACCACCAAAAACGTCCCCTTCAGAACCGCAGCTCCCTCCGAAAGAACGGGAACGGCGGGTAAGGCCAATATTGTTCAATTGCATAGAATTGTATCGTGCGCTTTGGATTCTATTAAAGGTGATGTATTTGACCGTGTTATTACAGGTGCCGATGCCTAGGCTCAGGAAGCGCATTGCAAACCGTTTGAAGGATTCTCAGAACACCTTTGCAATGCTGACCACATTTAATGAAGTTGACATGTAAGTGTTCCATGTAATATGATATATTCTCATGGATGTTTATGCACATAAAGTAACATGCTTCTGTTTTTTTTATCATTTTATTATTTTGTGTTTTTTGTCTTGTACCTTCCCTATTATTTAAAAATGGTGACATTTGTTTCCTATGTATCATATTCTTAGGAGCCCTTAGATGTTTAGAATAGTATCCAAGGATGTCTAGTCTTTAAGTGTGCCCAAGACCAGTAAAGAATAATATGTTACGCTATTTGGCAATTTACGTTTTGTCCCTTCCGTAAATGAAGCACCCTGGACTCCAGTAACAAATAGTCTGTTAGGCTATACGAAATTTACAATCTGTTCCTTTCGTAGGAGCCTACCCCTACATGTTTGGGACTAAAATGTTTTGTATAGGAGTAGAATACTAATGTTTTGGACAAGGCACGACCTATAATATGTAGCTTTGAGTATTATTACCTGCTATAGTACATTTGTGAAGACCAAATAATTATGATACAACAGAAGTTTTTTTTTTTAAATACTACTTTTCTGTTTCATATTTGTAGAGATTGATTACATAAGTCGAATTTGACCCTATCTTGTCCGATGTCAATTATTTGTGACTGGAGGGAATGGTAACCTATGTTAATATATGGCAATGTATGATTACCATACGCATGAAGTCTTGAAATCAATTTCTTCAAGTACTACTGTGCATAGTACTTTTCATCTTTGGCATGTCACTACTGGTTGTTAGTGGCTGGATAGCTGCATTGTTAATTTATTTATCTTTATGCTATTTATGATGTAGGACCAATTTAATGAAGCTTCGTTCTGACTACAAAGATGAATTTGTCACAAAGCATGGTGTCAAATTGGGTCTGATGTCTTGCTTTGTTAAGGTACCAGTCAATATTATGTGTTGCCAACCCTATTACAGTTTATTTTATTCGTGATTGTGCTGATCTCATCTACTTTGGCAGGCTGCTGTTTCTGCACTTCAAAACCAACCAATCGTCAATGCTGTCATCGATGGTGATGACATCATATATAGAGACTACATTGATGTCAGTGTTGCTGTTGGCACTTCCAAGGTGATGACAATACATATATTTGTATGACCATCTTTCAATCTTTTTTGCAATGTATCTCACTAGTGTAAACCTTCATTTCCAGGGTCTTGTGGTTCCTGTTATCCGAGATGCTGATAGCATGAATTTTGCTGACATTGAGAAAGGGATAAACAGCCTTGCAAAGAAGGCAAATGAGGGAGCACTGTCAATTGATGACATGGCAGGAGGGACATTCACCATCTCGAATGGTGGTGTCTATGGGAGCCTTATCAGCACACCCATCATCAACCCACCACAGGTAGCTGTTCATTCACTAGTTGTCATTCTCAAACAAATTTTTATTGCAGGTAGATATTCATTCATCTGAAACGATATATGAATGAAATGCAGTCAGCAATTCTTGGGATGCATTCCATTGTGCAACGACCTGTTGTTGTGAATGGTGATATCCTCGCGAGGCCGATGATGTACCTTGCTCTGACATACGACCACAGGCTGATCGATGGCAGAGAAGCTGTTTTCTTCCTCCGCCGCATCAAGGATGTGGTTGAAGATCCTAGGAGGTTGCTGCTTGACATATGAGTTCACAAAGGCGGCTCCTGTCCTATCAATTATTTTGTGCTTACCTGAAAATAATGCCGTGCAAATTTTTGACTGAAAGATTGCTTCCCTGAAGACGAGATTTGAGTTTGGGCATATCGTGGGGTCTCGGATAATTGTAGGAGCGCACCAAACTCATTTGAGGCTGTTTTTACTCTTTTGGTAAGAGCTATTCCGTTTGGGGATGTTCCCCCGAGTACTCCTTTTTTCCCCCATTCGGGAGTAATATAGCACACATCCTTTATATTCTCGCCTCACCAACTGCCTTTCTGCAACTCGAATGTGATGCTGATACTGGTTTTAGATCATGTTAAATCGTTGCATCAATCATACATGATGCATCCGTGGGACCGTGACTGATTTGCACTCGGTTTACTAGATTTGATCGTAATTTAGTGTTCATTAGACCTTGTTAGATTCATGCCAAGAAAAGGAATGCGTACGACTGATAGCGTTCGTTTGATGGTCAGGATATTTGCAGCGCGTACCTGGAGATGCTCTCTTTGGCACAAAAGGAGTCGGTTGTATTTTTCACGTCTTATTTTATATATTTGGTAGCCAGGAAAATTGATTCCATTGAGAAAAATATCAGCAAGATCCATATAATGAGCAAGAGTTGGATGCGTGATATCAGTTAAGTATAACCTGTTAGTTTTGGACAAGACCTAGATGAAAAGTTTCGAGTTTGGTGTTCAGTTAGCTTATAGCAGAATGCACACGGAGCTGCAAAATACTGGAATATATCGTATCAACTGCTTTCAGCAAGATGTTACCCCAATCAAATGCGAGTTACATTCCATCCATCACAATATCTTGTACAAGCAAAGAAATGAAATCATAGAAAAGCAGTCTGGATGGATGCATGTGAGAAATTATACTGTTAGCTTACTTGGTTCAACCAGAATGAACTAAAAGTAACTTATTTTTCAGCTGCTGTTCAAATAATCCTTTTTTTCCACTAAGTTACAGCTATACCAATCAGTGCCATTGACGGGGTAGAAAGATAAGTCCAACTTAACGATAAATCGACAATTTAGCCCGTATCAAATCCTTCAGGTCAGAAACGTGCATACCTCCAAGGTCCTTAGAACTTCATGCTAATGTGACCTCCACTAGCATTTTTGCTTAAAAGAAAACAATCGTTTCGGCGTTGACGGATGCAAGAGCATTGACTAAGCCACTATAATCCATCTGTGACACCTGATAGTGGCCGCCACGTTAATTCTCGAGATCAAGGTGGCGTGGTTTGCTGATTACGATCTCGAGCCGGCGGCAGCGTGGACGGGTTAGTGGACTTCGGTTTCCATTTTGTTGATTTTTCTGAGAAACTGTGTGGTGGGTTTTTTGTCGTCGGGGAGCTTGGCAAGTGATGTGGAAAAATTTGTTTGTGATGATCAGCAAAGCGCTCGCTGCGTACGACTATCATGTTGCCGGTCAAAGAAGGTGAAAAGACCATGAAGAATCGTAAACATAATATGCTAACCTAGAAAAAAAAAGGTTACTTACTCGAGATAGTCCAACTGCACGCGTTGGCCTGCCGTTCCAAAAAAAATAGGATTTCGAAAGTTACCCTCGGGCTTGTTTGATGAGCAGGCCTGTTTGATTTTTGAAAAAAAAAAAACCCCGAAGAACTAGATGCCACTAAAAGTTGTAAAGCCATACACCTTGAAATACTTGTGACTTGTCAAGTTTTATAACCATCCAACTTTTAGATCTTTCAAAGCTAACCCGAGATGCGTATGCTTTACCCTCTTTTTCTCCAATTGTTTCATCATTATAGCGGTTGTGTACTTTTGATGAGGGCCAATTTTCATTGGCGATTTTTACTCTGTTCTGTTCGCTCCCAAATAGTTATCATCACTAACTTGTAATATCAACTTTAACTATTCATCTTATTGAAAAAATTATTTTGTTTAATTGTGTATGGTGTCCCATAGATAAATACATCAATTTGTAATGTCCTCCATAACAAAATCAATCAGGGCAATGTATTTTTTAGATAATGGCAGCTGCATTCCCAGAGAATGCAGAAAGCCGCCCAATACAACTCTGAGCTTTTAGGTTCAACAAACCACACCATAATTTTATACAAAATGTACTATAATAGTCAACACACACACACACACACACACACACACACACACACACACACACACACACACACAAAATCAGACTTAATCTTCGGTTCTATTCCTAAAATTCCAACCAAAATTGACAAACACCTCCATGGTCACAATCTCCCAAAGTCTGTGCAACCATAAGTTTTGTCTAATCATCATCTTTATGCAATGGGGACTAGCTTTGAATCTAGCAAGTTGGATGGAAGATTACACATAAAAAAGTTTTATGTTTAGTTTTGTTGAATATCATATCATTCCTAGTCAACCAAATTGCTCAACATAGAGTTGCAGCACAAAGCCACATGCAAGCAGTGTTACGTAGTTTCTCTTATAAAAAAGAACATAGGAGTATTTCAGTAACTAGAGTAGTTTTACTCATATCCAAGGTTATATTGGTTTAGTGGAAATAGTTAAACTAATCATTTTTTATTTTTATATGGTTTGAAGTCTAGATAGAGCATATTTTGTATTTTTATATTACTTCATTTGTTCCATAATAAATATTGTTTTTTTACTTTAAGATATCAACTTTTGACCTTTCATCACCTGTTTTTTTGAATCTTAAGCAATGAGTTGTCCCTGTTCTGTTATATGCTGCAAACAATGCTAAATTCTATAAAAAATGACATAAATACCATTTGCAAATTACCCATGTTTTTTTAATTACTATAGATTTGCTCAAATTTTGATTTTTTTTATGTGCTCATATTTTGACTTGGTGGAACTGAATGGAGGGGTAATCTTGATTTTTACTTAGTGTTGAACTATTTTATGGTTTTTTAATTCGTAAAAAATTGTAGATGTAACAGAGTTATAAAAAGTGGCAACAATTTCATATTAAGAAAATAGGTACAATTTTTTTAAAAAAATGAAAAAGTTTCAAAATAATAATTGGACTTAAAAAGGAGGGCGGCCATGCAATTATCCCAAAAGTAAAAAGTGATATTTATTCTAGAATGAAGGGAGTAGTCAATTACTACATATATCTATGTATGTCCTACATGTTAATAACACAAGATTTTGGATAAAACATTACCATCAATTTATTAGCATAGATACAAATTACAATTGCACTATTTCTCCTAAAACATATTCTTTCAAATTCTGAAATAATAGTGCAATTTCTCCACTTTCTAGGGTCATGCTTGTTTCGTTTGGTCAAACATGGACCGAAACTAATGAATGAATTCCCTACCGAAACCACACCATAAAAGCCTTGCCCCTCTCGAACGACGACGACGACTGACTATTCTTCTGATTCCATTTTTCCGGCTTCTCCACCAAAATCCCAAAGACCAAGAACAGCAACGAAGAAAGCCGGCTCTCGCTTCTCCCCGCCTCTTCGAATCATCATCGGCTACCGATTGCGGCTAGATTTCTCCCAGTTCGGGGATTCGAGGAGAGAAGAAACCGATGAAATCGCCGCTGCGCAAGTTCCGGGGCTTCGGCCTCGCCCACCACCACAAGGAGAGGAAGGACCGCCGCCCGCCGCCCGCTAAGCTGGACGAGCTCGACGACGCCGCCCAGGTTCTTTCTTATACACGAATTCGTTTGAGCTCATGATGTGGCGCGGTGCCTGGCGCGAATGCGATCCAAAATCGGGTCATCAGGAAGTCGCGGCTTCGCCGCTTCTTTTCTTTCTATATGTCTACAATTGTTGTTACAATTTTGGGCCTCTGTTTTGTGTGGTGAGTCATTCTTGTTGCAGTGATTTTGTGGGTTCGGTTGAACGGATACTATTTGGTTCTGTAACAGAGGTCGAGGGACCTGTACAGTGCACAAATCTTTTCTTGTTTGTTAGTAATTCGTTAGTTCGCCTTTACCCTTTCCTTTCTATTGAAATATTTTACCTTTTCACACTACTTGCAAAATTTACGAATCTTTGTGAGTAAGCAGTCGATTCTTAGATTGAGTATGATCAGATGAATGTGTGGATTTCTGCTGCTTTTATGCGTTATAAATTGTGGTCGTTAAAATTCAGAAGCATTTGATGTTTTGTTGCTTGTCTCTTGCTGGTCAAAGTCCACGGCTGGAAGCTTGGTATGCAGAAAGTTGCTACCTGGAAATGGTCTCATGGTCAGCATTTCGAAGTCGTTGTGAGAGAGGAATAAATTGTTTATTTATGCTCGCGTAGGCTGCTGGCCATTCCTATATTCAACATCAGTGTCGACATATGGTTTGAAATGGAGGAAAGCTCAGTCTTTGTTCCATCTCAGAGACGATGGGCATTTTCTGTCTTGCTAATGCTGCATGGAGAAATTATGGTCAAAGCCTCCAGATAAGGATACTAGGCTGAGTGGTTGATATTTTTCCTTATCATGTATCAAACTTCCTAAAAAAGTTACCAAGTGGTAGAAATGTGAATGAGTTACAAGTTGATCATTTGTTTCATGGCTGGATTTTCTACACTATATGCTGGGTCAGGGTGCAATGTTCTGATAGAGCTATTAGAAGTCTTCTAGTTCATTTTATCGTTTCAAGTTTTGGGTGCAGAATCGTATGTTAGTCACTTCTGCATCTGGTTGATAATAGAAGAGGAAATTTAATATTATAAATTTTTTTAAATCCAGCTTCTCATCGCTTGAGCCACCTTTGTCTCTTTCTTTTCCTTTTCAGTTATTCTAACCCACCTTTTATCATGGCTGTAATTGCCAATTAACCATAAAGTCTTACTTTGCAGGAAATGGAAGAAATGCGGAACTGTTATGATAGCCTGCTTTCAGCTGCTGCAGCAACAACAAATAGTGTATATGGTAATCAACATTTGAACTATTGAACGAAACCTTCAGAAAAAAAAACTCTTGAACGAAACAACAGTCTCAAATACTACTGCCAGATATTTTTGTTCAACTAACATTTTCATAATGACATCGAGTCCTTATATGCAGAGTTTTCAGAAGCCATGGAAGAAATGGGAACTTGCTTACTCGAAAAAACCGCGTTGAATTACGATGATGACGAAAGTGGTTAGTTTTTTTGGTTAAATCTATAAGCACATTCGATAGAAAACTCATTGGTCAGCTATTGTTCTTAGGTGTGCCTTGTAATAGCAAATTAAATTTAATGTTGTGTGGTCAACTACATATTTGTCCATGGTATCACCATTTGTTGTAGATACAAATTGCCAAATACTTTTCTAAATTTTTTTTAATGTAAATCTAAAAGCTCTGGTTAGTTGATACTACTTTTCTTCTGGATCCTAGTCTTTGGGATGATACGCATGATTTTGTTGAACATATGAAACAAAAATCTTATGTTTGTTTTGTGGATACACTTCATTTCAAGATGTATTTGGTCTTTTTTCACTTTATTAAATTCATTTTATCTGCAGGAAGAGTGCTGATGATGCTAGGGAAGGCACAGTTTGAACTGCAGAAGTTTGTGGATAGCTATGTGAGTTTCTAATGACACCATTGCAAGGTTCTAGAAAAATATATATTTTAGGATACCTCATAGTCATATCTATTGTATATGCTTTAAACTCTGTTATAACTAGCATTCTGATTAGTAAAGTTTCTATTTTTTATAGCGTACAAATATCTTAAATACAATCACGAACCCATCAGAGTCACTTCTGAAGGAGCTACAAGTTGTAGAGGTTTGATCTCCTTTATTATGCTTCTCTGAACTTCGTATTATTGAGTATTCTCGCTTCAGATACTTTGAAGCTATTGCTAATTTATTTTTATACTGCATTTCTCATCATTTACAAAGTAAAGGTAAATTTTATTCCATATTCTTAGTATATGTGATCATATATCATACGGTTCTTTATATTTCTGTCCTATTGATGCAGGAAATGAAAGACCTATGTGATCTGAAAAGGTACAAAATTTGCACAAGTACTATATTATATGACAGTCTGGATTCTTAATAAATGGCACTGTTTTTTTCCTCAGAGTGGAATATGAAGCAATAAGGGAGGCCTATTGCGAGAAAGGAAGGTCAAGGCATTCCAAAACTGAATCATTCTCCTCTGAACAACTGCAAACTTCCTTTATTGAGTACCAAGAGGAAGCTGCATTATTCATTTTTCGGTTGAAATCATTGAAGCAAGGTCAATTTCTAAGTATTTTGACCCAGGCTGCTCGTCATCATGCTGCTCAGGTACTTGTCTCAAAAGGACTACTGTTAACAATAACTCGCTACCTTGTAGATAATACATCTTCTCATTATTTGGACTTTAGTTGAGCTTTTTCAGGAGAGGAGTGAAGCACCTAGAGGCTTTAGAACCGTATGTGAAAGCAATTGCTGAGAAGCAGCGCATTGACTATCACTTCAGCGGGCTCGATGATGACAGTGATATTGATGATTACAGTTCTTATCTGGATAATCATAGTGATGGCAGTGAGCTAAGTTTTGATTACGAGATAAATGACAAGGATAAAGACCTTTCCACTTCCAAAAGTCCAATGGATGTAAGTTCTTTTCCAACTGATTTGTTCATTTGATGTTACTAGCATTAAACCATTGGTTCAGCATCCTGTAATAGGAGAACGTGTAGATAATTATGTTGTTAATCCAGACATGGTCTAGTCAGGTAGCTTTATGAATTCCAAAGAGTAACTTTCTCAGTTGTTTTTTCATCATGAGAAAAGAAAGAAACTAGTACTAAACTGCTATGTAACAGGAGAGAGGGTGCTAATTTGTTATAGCCAAACATAGTAAATCTCAAATGCGCATGAGAGCTGCATCTTCAAACCAAAACAAGGATATTGTTTGTCCTTTATGATGAAGCGAGGATCAAACCCCCTTTTTTTGGTATACTTGTTGCACATGTTCAGCTTGTCAGCACTAGGCTGTAGTTATAAAAGTAAATTGTAATCTGAAAGCATTATTTTCCATGTTACAACTCAAATCAGCTGTCGTTTCAAGACTTGTTGCTCACCTGGATTTTTCGTGTAGAGTTTCAGTTAAATCATTTAAATGTAGCTCGTGTATTGCCCTCCTTTTCCTCTTCTGTAAAAACTAATTAAGATTTTATTTATTTCTGTGTATATAGTTGGACCAAACTCATCCAACGAATTCGCCCAAACCTTCGAAGGATCATGTACAGGTAATCATAGCTCATTTTATGCTGTATGATCTCCTGATAAATGTGTCCGTTCTCATTCGTGATGACATGCATTCTATGTGGTGAGCACATCCAAATAATGGATGCATGCACATGTTACTATTTTTTACTCTAGTGCCTTTCAACTAACATATGCTTTTACAGGACAATATTGAACAAATAAAGATGAATTTGGAGGGTCCTCATTTGAAGCCTGAAATTGGTACCCAATCAGCACCCATCTTTGCTGACAATATACTTGATCCATCTATTAAGTTTCGGAGGATAAATCAGTCAAGCAAAACTGTGCATTCTTACAAACTCCCGACGCCGACTGATGACAAGAACTCTTCAGTTGTGGCCAATACATCACCACATTCAGATAAACCTGAAAGTAAATCTCATGTGGCCGTAAATTTGTGGCATTCCTCTCCACTAATGAAAGATTTTAAGCCAAGCTCCATGCATAGTGGACCTGGTAAGATGCCGTCAAGTAATGAAAGGATATCAGCACCACTAGCTTATTCCTACTCCACTTCGGATTTTAAGAACATGAAGAGGGAAGCCTTTTCTGGTCCAATTCCAAGCAAAGTAGGATTGAGCAAGCCCTTGTATTCAGCTCGTTTGATGTTGGCAAAACAACATGGTCCAGATTGGCAGTCATCTGTGCCTCTGAAAGTTACGCCCAGGGCCACTTCACTCCCCACAACATCCCCCAGAATAAGCGAGCTTCATGAGCTGCCTAGGCCTCCAGCCAATGGATGTATCCAACGTTCTGGTTTGGTTGGATATTCTGGTCCTCTAGTATCAAGGAGACAGACTCCTAATGTGCCAAACCGTATCTTACCGCCATCAAATAAAGCATCACCACTTCCACGGCCACCTGCTGCCATGACTCGTAGTTATTCAATACCTTCAAACAGTCAACGGACTCCTATTATTACTGTGAACAAGCTTTTGGAGTCTAGGCATAGCAGGGAGAGCAGCGAAGTCTCCTCGCCCCCACTTACACCTATATCACTGGCAGATGTTTCCCGCAAATCAATATCAGAAACTGCTGTAGATAGCAAAGGATAAAGTGTAAGTTCTTATGATTTTGCTCTATAAACGTTCTTATGTGAGAATATTCCCATTTTTTACAGAAATATCTGGAATGCCTTGGAAGTCATTGAATATTGTTACGGTTTTGATTAGAGATTTATTATTGATTACAGGCTTGAGACACTATATGTTATTTGCTTGAAATAACGATGATCCTTATCTTTTCTTGGGAACTAAATGATGCATGCAGTTTAGTACTTTATTTTGGGAACTGTTGATAATATAAAATGAACGGCTTTATTCCATTATTGTTTTCAATCAGAAAATTTTGCAATCACTTGAATTAAATCGATTCCATCCGTTATTTTGTATTCCTTGTAATGTTCATGCATATAATATTTGAAATATTTAAATAGGATATCTGATTTGATATTTGACTATTTTCTCCCCTTTGTTTGCAGAATCCCAGGCTGAACCTGTTAATGATATCTTAGGAAATTTTGTTGTGATTGTAATTAATTGTGCTTTCTAGGATAACCTCTATTATCTTTCTAGCTTAATGCTGAAGAAAATGTAAATAAAATTGATGTCATTTATCTTCTTGTATACTTCTCTGTACTATTTCTTACTATAGTCGATAACCTACAATCAATTTTGATTTTGGGTTTGTTTGCCTGGCTATTTATTGGTTTCTAGTGTCCTATCTCTACCAAACTAACACTTCGTTACTTGCATAGATTTTGTTTAGGTGCTGCATTCTTTAGACAGGTGATTTTTGTGCAGTTATAGCGTATTCTGTCTAGTTAGAGCGTTTGGTTTAGTTGATTATTGTCTTTTTTTTTAAACAGAAAAAGGCAAGGGAAGCCTCGCCTGCTGTTGGATTTTCATTAATTAAAGTAAAATAATAACAACTTTGCAATTATAAAGGATCACCAAGATGTGGTTAGAGCCAAAGCTAAGAGAGAGAGAGAGTCCACCCAGTTTAGGAAACTAGCTTGGTCATATTCAAACATGATATCATATCAATTATTCCTTTGTCTCCATATGTTCCAGATAGCGATGATTAGAATCTCTATAAAAAATAGAAATAGAGAGATGATACAATGCTTGAAGTAACCACAAAATCATCTGATTAATCAGATCTAACAGTTTATTAAAAATAAAAAGGTACTTAATTAAAAGTATTAAAATAGTGAATCCGGTATCAAAAATACTAATTTTTAAAAATTAACGATTGAGATTAATTGAAGAGGTGAAGGTAGCTCGTGTATCTCTCAACCACCGTAGCATCTCTTAAAAAAAAATATGCTGAAATTGTTGCTGTGCCTCCACAATCGTATTGAAGAAAAAGAGGTTAAAATTCTATCGGAGCCCTAACCGATCCCGGCAAGTCCTGCTGAAGTTGGATTGGAGAAGAGACGCATTCCAGTCTCTTCGTGGTTGGCTCTACGGAGGGCATTCCAGTCTATACGATTGGTTGTCTTCCACACCGGGCCTGGCACGGTTCTTGGGGGCCAGGCCACCTTCGGCCTGCAGCGTGCGGCCCAGGACTGGGAGAAACGAGATTCTCATGCCCCGTGAGCTAGGCTGAGGGGTGATTGGTACCCTGCGCTGCATTGGGCCAGGTTGGCGTTCCGAGCCAGATCGGACGGAGACGGGCTCTGCACACGCAAGATGTGGTGTTTGGTTTATTTTTATAAACCGGCCTGTATTCGGTGAGTTTTTGATTGGTAAGCTGCTTTTGAAGCTGAGTTGATGCCAGAAGCGATGGAGCCAGGCGTACAGCTGCACCCACGCTCGCCCATTCGCACGCGTAGAGCCAGGCTGAGTTGGTATGCTCGATTTTGACGTTCCCATCGGGTCTGGCTCGGAGAGGTATGCCGCACGTGTCAGGCCTGGCTCAGAGGCCAATGCAGGTATCCAAACATCCGTTCCCTGCACAGAATCGGCCTGGCCGAGTGTGGAGCCACGTAACCAATCACTCCTTAGGTGCTGCCCGCTGCATCTGTTGAGTTAGGTCCAACATCACTGTCTGTATCACTTCAACCAGCCTAGTTTTGATTCAGACAACTAATCAACAGTTCCTTACACTCCATCGGCCTAGGCAGCTCGTGTGCAAGCAACTAAATCACGCATATATATGTCGATAAATAGAGGCCAAGTCGTACATGGAGAACACAAGTGGTTCCCAAACGATATTCATGTTTCTTTTATTTTTGTACTAAATGTTCAAGCTTACTTCCAAACTTCTATTTGTAATCATCAATCTCGAATATTAATGTAGTGTCAAGTATGAAAGTTTCAGGCTATGCATCAATGCATCATCTTTCATATTTGCTATGAATTCTTCTGATATGAAATACAGAAAACAAGTATAATCTGGGGTCTTATTCTTGTATATTGCTGCTGGAAGTTCAATTAGATATCTTTTTTGTGTTATTTTGTTTTTTAAATTCTGGTCCGACTAACACATAAAAACAAATGAAATACATAAAACAAGTCTAATCTGTGGTCTTATTCTTGTGGATTGCTGCTGAAAGTTCAATTAGATCTCTTTTTTGTGTTATTTTGTTTTTAAAATTCTGGTCCTACTAAAACATAAAAACAAATAAAAATATATGAATCTGAAAATCCATTATAATCAATATGGTGCTTAGTTTTGTTTTCAAAATTAACACCTGCTCTTGGAATACTATTTTCAAATACAGGATATGCCAAATTCAGGGCTTCATTAGTTACAATGCAAAGAGGGGGAAACTCCAAATGGGTTCTTGAGTTTTTCATATTATACTCAGCAAAAGTGTTTTTGGAGTTAGCAATCTCGAACCCATTTTTCATTGTCAAGGAGCAACTTTTAATAATAAAAGGTATTATCCCTAATCCATACTATTTTTTATAAAGAATAAGATATCATATTTTAAAAAATTAAAAATTCGTAACATGACAATTATTAAGTTTTTAAGTGAAAGGTTTCATATAACGTGATACTCATGTTGATTAACAACTCAATTTCCTTTTGGCCACAAAAGTAAACTTTTTTTTGCAAAGAAATAGCTACTCCATCCACCTTTTTTTTTGTTGTTTCTAGCTCCAGCCCAGAGTAGGAGCACAATCATTCTGTGATAGTACTAAAGTCTATCGTTTGTAATGTCTTGACTATCAGTTTGCTTGTTGAATATCAATTTCAATCAATCACCAATATAGACTTTAAGGGGGTTTGTGGAAAATCATATAAATCTATAAACCAAGATGGTATAAAATAGAAGAAGGAGTATTAATGAAACCGGATATTCAAAAACCACTAGTTCTGCCATAGGGAAGTTCTGGGTTGAAATTATGATGTGCGTGGGCAACGATGATCACACAAACTTCAACTCAGAGGAAAATCTCGATCAATTTAGTGCATCTCTTCTGTCATTTTTTTTTTCAAAATTGTGTTATCATGGGCAAGTTTTATTAAGCTAATCTTGCTGTTATATGTATTTTTTTCAAATTTTCAGAGATAATTTCCATAGTTTCCTTGCATCATGACAAATTATTAAATTTCGGAGAATCCGATCCCGAATATTTCGGTTTCTGTCTCCTTATTATTGCAAGAAAAAGACATTTCCTTTCTAGATGTCGTACCCCATTTCTAGGATACACTGTGCATTACGTATCAGTCCCTGAATCAGTGGCTGATACGCACTAATACATCAGAATGTATATCAAAAAGCATACTTTAGATAGAGGAATATACCTGAAACCGAACCTTTAGCGGCAACTCGGTGAGAATTAAAATATCTACAACTAGTTAACCAGTTAGAGGTGAAGCAAACAGAGGAAAACATAGCCCAAAGCCACAAGCACACTTGTGAAGCAGAACGAAAACTCAGCACGTCGTCATCTTCTACGAATCTTTTCTGTCTAAAACTACAACAGCAAACGGGTGAGTATATAAGGTACTCAGCAAGCTCTAACACTAAGCAGGGGAATATATATAGATGCATATTTGGCTGGATCAAAGATAAGGCTATAGGGTTTATTTTTGCAAAGAGCCAGTTTTATGCAGGGTTCACTGCAGAAGCTTTGTAAAAAAGGAACGCAGAATAGTTATTGTCCATATTTTAGTAGGTTGGTCCTGTGGAAGATGTTCATCGATCTAGCCAGTACCCAAGTTTTAGTCTGGGACTGGCACGCAACCGTACCGTCCTCTGGCATACAACCTACACTTTTCAAACACGAGCACCTACACCCACTCACTCCAACAAAGATAGTATGAAGACTAATCAAAGTGAGCCCAACCTGTAGTGTGTCAATATCGTGACAACGGCCATTCCAGATAGATTATACACTCTGCAGAGGTTGTAAATTGTACCCACAGGCTATGCTCCTCTTAGATCAACAGAGTCGCATAACGCTCACTCCAACTCACGCTAAGGTATCCATAAAGTCCACCTCAAGATACAAACAGGGATCATCTCTTGGGGTTTTTTAGCCACCGATGACGCGATAGCACATTCCCATATCCACGTTTACTCCCTAGACTCCACACACGGATGAGTAATTATAGAAACCAGAGGGCTATACCTGTGCGCAATACAATCCCATGGCGCAGGCTATTGCTGTAATCGAAGACCGGACCGTGAGTATCTCACGTCTGCTCTTGCGACTTGTGTCTCTCGACTGCCTTTAGAGGTCATTGTGGATAACCAAAGGGCTGGAGTGATTCCCGCTTAGACAGATTCTGTGGTTGCACGAAATCACTACGTTGAGATCCGATGAACCGGTCTTTATATGGTAGGAACGGCCCATCACAACACATAGCAAGTGGAGCCCGCCCCACGACCAAAAACAATATCCCTTCCCATCACCTAGCACCAGTTAGCGCTATCACCCAAACACACTTTATTTGACACACACAACCAAACTCATTTTAACACATTTCATAAGATGTTTGGTGTATGGTGTGGTGATGCACTGCATCGTATAAGGGTTCCTAAGCAATCTAATATCAAGGCAACTTCCGGTTCGTTAAAAGGCTTTAACGAAGGAAGTCCTATGGTTAACAAGGGGGATGTAATCAACAGATAACAAGGTAGTATTCATATTTAATGAGAGCAAGTAACTGACATTAATATAAATACGTAATATCAAGTAGGGTATTAACTACACAACGTTTTAACATAGATTAAAATAAACATGCAAGCATTTGGATCATATGGGTGCGCAAGCAAAATATAGAATTAATATGATCAAGGGGGTTAGAGCTTGCCTGCAAATACTTAATCTTCGGAACTTGTCTTCTTGTTAACCTTCGAGTCCGGGTCTTGTACCGCGGCTTGATGCTGAAGGCCTCAGGCTTTTTCTCATGTGTCTATTCTTCTGTCTTCTCTTGGAGTCCAACTCTTTCTCGAACTCAGCGTTGTCTACACGATATAATACGCCTAATAAAACTACCGTAAAAAGAAGTAAAGCTCGAGAAGTACCGATAAGATCTAATAAACTCCGAATAAGAGCCGGACAAACTCTACGAGGAAATCAGAGGATAATGCCATGCATGTTGTGGTGACTAATGCAATGCTCTTTATTTTATATGCACCTTAGTATTATTTACTATGGGTTATTCTTTAGAATAAATATTTATTTAGATACTTTATCCTAGTGCTTATGAGGTTACATGGGTAGTTAAGCATGGCTAGTAATTATTTAATTATGCTAAGGCCTTCATGCAAGTATGAACTTAGATTACGGTTTGCTTAAGCTAATACTAGGAATTCTAGGTGTCATTTTATGCACAATCATGACTTAGCGGTATTTGCTATGGATTAGTGATTAGCTATTTAGTTCATTTTAAACAATGCTTATGTGTTTGTGCTAGCGGTTATGTAAGTGTATGCATCATCAAGCTTCCAAAGCACTAATGTGTTTATGTAGTTTTAAGCTAATATAAAGCATGTTTAGTTGACATAACAAGTGGGTGAGGTGTTATTTCATATGCAATCTTATTTATATCATATATTTAATTAGATGCATTCTAAAATGGCCTTATTTAGTTTTCAACTAAATAAATGATTGTGCAGTAACTAGAGATTATTTACTTAATTCTCTAATATGTGGTTATTTTCTAACTATTAGTGCCTAATTGATTGGATCTTAGTTTTGTAATTTATGACTAAGTGTATCATGTGGCACATGCAATAATGTAGGTTAATGCAAAGTGAGATGCACGCTAATCTTACTACTAATCTGTCTCTATCATGATGATATGATGTACACTATTTATTAATTTCTTAATTCTCTACAG
>BCLF01000006.1:2375192-2434033 GCA_001602275.1 Zoysia japonica | reverse complement strand
ATTTAATTTCTAAATATATGTATGTCATCTTAAGTGACTAGTAATTAAACTACTTGATTTAATTAAAGTCAAAAGTACCACGTGTACTAATTACTAAATTAAAGACATCAAATGTCATGTGTGCTAGTGTATGCTAATATAGAATTAGATGCATCAGTGTGCCCTCAATAATTATTTAATTATCTAATTGCATGTGATGTTACCGGTAGCTAGTAATTAATTAACAATTAATTTCTTGATTTTATCTTTTTTTTAATTAAGTTACTAGATCTACTATTTGATGTTGGTGCTCAGGCATGTGCATGCATGGTAAAATGCTTATATGAGTCATATTTACTTTCTAATATTCATATACATAAGTAATCTAGTATTTCAATAGTAGTTATATAATTTTATCTTTAAACTAATTTACATAGAGCTAATATGATCATATGCACTAGTGAACACTAATAATGGTATGCAGTCATGCTAGTAAGGTGAGGTGCACACTATAATTAGTACGTAACTATGCTTAAAACAGTCCACACAAATATTTGCACTAAGAATTGATAAAAGCTAATAAAAGAGCTCGAATTTAAGCTTGGATAAAACTTTCCAACAAAAACCGGCAAGATTGAAGAGTAAATAGGGTTTGGATGATTTGATGAGGTGGAGCTCAGATACAATGATTCCAACGGTATAAAAATCGTTGAAAATGGATTTATGGTTGATAAGATATGGTGGTTTGAGTGGGTATGGCTCTAGGGACCTTTTTACAATTTTAGAAAATCACTAGGAGGCTAATCTAAAATTATTTAAAAGATCAGCAGGGGCTTTTATGTAATCACAGAAAAGTTTAGGGTCTAAGTGTAGAAGCTTTGGACGGAGGTTGTTATTTATACAATAGTTCAGGGGTGCCTGAGCGCCGGAGGCGGTTGCGTGGAAGCTGTCCGGGCCATTTGGAGGAGTCGAAGTCGACCGGATGGGACGAATCGCGGCGGCCGGCAGGCTGGCTCGGCTTGAACAAGGGCGACGCACGGCGTTGGGCGCAGGAGAGGCGAAGGCGCTCCGGGCTTTGGCGCAGGAGGAACAGGGTGATGCAGTGGCGCTCGTTGCGGTCACGGCGAGGCCGAGGAAGAAGCATGGAGCGCCGGCAACCGTGAGGGGCGGTGCTCGATGGAGACTTGCGGTGCTGGGCCGACGGTGGCTTCTGGGTGGTTCAAGCTCGGGCGCAGAGGAGGGGGAGGGCTGGCCGGTTGTCCTCGCCGTGGCTCAGGCGTGCCGAGGGAGGCGTCGAGGTTAGCCGGCGGTGGAGAAAGGCAAGCTCAGCGGCGGCTTGGCGTCCGGGTTCGAAGGAGGTGGCCGGGGTGCTTTTTATAGGCGAGACGGTGTGGGCATGGTGTGGGCGGTGGCATGGGCACGACGTGGGCGCCGGCATGAGGGGCGACGCATGGCACTGTGCGGCGGTGCAGGCGGCGACGTGTGGTACTATGCACGCACGTTATCTGGTTAGGGAAGAGAGAGAAGGAGATTGGGGAAGAAGGAAGGAGATGGGTGGATGACAGGTGGGGCCTGCGAGTCAGTCTGGCTTGTCATTTAAGTATTTTGGGATAGAAAAAGAAAGAGCAAACCAATTCGAATTGAGATGAAATTTTTGTAGGATGAATCTGCAGGTTGTGTTTTACAACATAAATTATTCTGAGTTGTGTTTTTCAAAGACTCAAGAAGTTAACTGCAGGTTGTGTTTTACAACATAAATTATTCGAGTTGCGTTTTTCAAAGTACTCAAGAAGTTATGGAATTTTGAAAGTAGTTGGTTTTTAAGATAGGTTGTCTGCTGGAAGTACGAATTATTTTTCAACGGACATCTATTTGGCTTTGAAAAACAAAATTTTGGAGCTCGGATGAGTTTGAGATTTTGTAGAGTTGTAGAACATTTTAGGACGGACGACTCTTTTTTTTGCTCATCTTCAAATTCGATTTTGATTTTGTTCTAAAAATTTAGAGAGCAGACTGCTGGCTTAAAGGAGTGAATATATTTGGAGGTCAATAGAAGGATATGAAATTCAAGGGATTGGATGGGTTTGAAATTTAGATGGAACACTAGAAAAACGAACGACAAGGATGAAAAAGAAAAAGGCAATCACTTTCACACGATCAAATTTTAATATTTTATGAAATCTCCAATTTATACAGTTCGAATTACGAAATGAAATTTTTGCCTGTCGAAAAAGGAGAGAAAGCGGAGAAAAATGTTAGCATTTTGTTAGTGACAATTTAAAATTTTGAATTTTAATTAAGGTGAATTTCGGGGTGCGACACTAGATCGGCACATCAAAAAGTTAGATCGGCACATCAAAAAGTTGGGAATTGCGCAGAAAGTTATATTAGAAAGTCAACTACTCACTGTGATAAGACTGAAGATGCTCTTATAAAAGTAGGAAAATGATATCAGATAAGTGACACCTGTACGGTCACAAATCTTCAGAGTCGGTTCATTTACATGTTGCAGTGCGAACTTCTTGTGTTTATCCAATTGATGCTATTGTTTAGCACGAGGCATGAGTCTAGTATTCCTGCCTATCATTTACCACCGTCTGAAAAAACTAACAATGCAGGGTAAAACTAAAATTGGAGGGAACAAATAGCTTTAAATAATGGTGCATGACACTGACTACTTGGAAAAAAGAGTTAGTGAAAGGGATATGAATTTCTTTCCAATGGTTCTGTCCAAAGAGAATATTGAGATTTCCCACCAGATTGAGCGAATCGCTGCATATATGGAGTCATGAAAGGTGGCTATACCAGAGCATTTTGCATATTGGAAATGGTAAATGGGTTAGTCCTATTGGTTTTGTTCTCCACAACTGACTGCACTTTCAAATCAACTGAAAATGCAAGGTTCCTGAAGCAGCAACCTGATCTTGCCAAGCTTTTAGCTGAATAAACAGTATTGAACAATCTATGTCAACGATCGGTATTCGGTATCTGGGAAAGCAATGGATGCACCGAGTCGGCATCCTTTGGCACAGACTGGTTTGTCCTGAGACTTCCTTACCTGCTATAAAAACCGCAAGTCCAAGCAGGTATCGATCATCAGTAGGAGGAGGAAGGAAGAAGAGGGGCCTTTCATGAGGACCAGAGCCTTCCTTTGGTAGCCAAGGATGACTTGCCTACATTTCCTAGCTAGTTCCGGTTCCATGGCCGGTTCAGCTGAGTGTGTGGGCGGGTCTCCTTGGCTAGCCTGAGTGGCTCTTGTCTGTCATGGAAGGCCTCTTCTTCTCTGTTACGATGATATCATCATCTGCTCCATTTGTTTGATCGGGTATGCATGGAAGGAAATTGAGTGGTGACTTCTGAATTTCTGACTGTCTGTAACTTTGAATTGCCATGGCATGACTTAATATTCAATTCATTAGATTAGCTGCTACATCTGTTTGTACATTCGATAGAACCATGTGTGGGACTGTAACTTTGAAGTGTCATGACTGATCCTAGTGTTTGTCCCAAAGGTTTCAAATTACTACTCTATTAGTAGATAGAATGAATGGCAATAGTTTGTTTCAGGCATTCAAATGCTGTGTGTTCTCGTAGAGAACTTGGAATCCCTATGTCAAATGGAGTGGCTGCTTCCTTGACTTCGACTTACAGCTTCATACATATCGCATGATATCCCATAAATTGTTCCCGTCAAATATTACAGTTTTGTCAAATCTTCTATATCTATATATATACACAATCCACTATGTGCCATTTATTACTATTTCTCTCCAATCATACTGAGCTACGACGTCCCAAGTATTAAAATCATCTGATTTTTTTTAAAGGAAACGTAAGGTCCCTATATCATCTGTTCATCCATTGTCAGTCCCTTATCCCTCCACATTAGAGTCTTCCATTTTAGAAAACCATATTCCGTGGTACCTCTTGATACATTAAATTGTCCGTTCATGTGACACACTCACACACCATCATTTCTAATCTGACAAGAAACTGAATAGGCACCATACAATAGATCGAAGAGCCGAAGCACTGCCTTCTCAACCCTAGAAAGAAATAGTGCTTATGATTGCTGCTTCATTCTACTCATACCGGCTTTCCATTCTTCAATCAACCACCATCATCTATGGACAACTCTCTCTCTCTCTCTCCCATCCTTTTTGATGCAATATAGATTAATTAGCCCCTAATCTCTAATTGTAGGATCATCAACATCGCAGGCCAATCTCTGTATATATAATTGCAGACCAACTATCGAATTGCTCCACATATGCAAAATTCTCTTTTCCTCTGATTACCAAGTTTTCTTTCCCTCCGGGTAGAAGTTTCACTTCATGTTCTTTTGATATAAGTTTAAGGCTAAGGTTATTCTGCCAGGTGTGCATCTACTGTTGTAATGCAATCTGGATGAAGATGCAATTTCATAATAAAATATACTAGAGTTGAGATTTATTAGCATACTAATTGTTTATCACATAGCGTTTGTTGACTGTTGGCATGACGCCAACAAAGACTGAGATGACAGGTGAGATATTTCTATGTATACTCTATCAATTGCAGCTGCAAGTAATAAATTCATAGATAAATAAGTTTTCATGTTGTCAATTGCAGGAAAGATATAATAGTAGTATATATCTAACGTTGCATGTTACCTGTGTTTTACAGCCATAAGCCATAATTAAGAGCATTTCTATATTAACAACTTCCTGAGATAATAATTTGGAGTCATCTTATTAGCATGGCTATAGTTAGCAGCTAGCTATAGGTCTGCTATCTGATTAGCATGTCAACCATGTATGCACGAAACATGTTTCCTAAGGCACAAAGAAAGCAACTACTAGTATCCACGTATATTATTCTCCATTCTCCTCTCAAATTGCGGCAGCCACTGAGAGGCAGACAACAACCAGATAAGGCTGGAATCTGATCCACAATGCATGCATGTACGCAACGTTCTGCAAAGCAAGCGTGAATGAATGCCAAAAGCCAATAGAAAAGGCGCGCGGTGCTGACATACAAGTAGCGAGAGTCATGTATATCCAACAAAAATAGTATAATATTTTTTAAGCATACAAATGAAGAGAAACATGATAACTTCTCGAAAAGAAAATGATATATTTAATATATATTCACGGACCCTACGTCTAAAACTGCCTCCAGACTTTATTTGTTGACAGGGTAGTTCTTGCAGTTCATTTTTGATCTTTGGATACTACTTTCCTCTGTTTCTAAATTGATGTCGACTTAAAACATCAACTTTGATTATTTATCTTATTCAAAAATATTAAGAATATTATATAATTTTTTATAATTTACTTTATCACTAACATTATTTGAATCGCAACTTATTATATTTTAGATTTGAATTAATTTTTTAATAAAATGAATGGTCAAAATTGATATTAGAAGTCGACAGCGATAATAATTTACGAACAGAGAAAGTATGTTCTAATTCCGAGAAATAAAATCCGGGGGGAGAATATTAATAAGACGTACGTGAACTGCCATGTAATTAGTTTTCCCATATATATATAAGTGCATCTCGGAATATCTACTGCTGTGAGGCATAAATTAGTACGGGCACATGAACTAATATGCTGTGTAATTTTTGAGTGTAAATAAAATTATATCCTAAAACCCAGAATTGAAATTTGGAGGGAGTATATTAACTGGATGCGAACTGCCATGTAATTTGTTTGCTAATAAATTTGTGCTTCTGTTTTCAAGTTATCTACTATTACTGCAATGCCATAAATTAGTATGGATACATGGACATATATGCTATCCAACTCGTATACATGGACAAATATTTATTCTTTTTGCTAAATGTTACGATAAGGCCAATCATGCTAGATAAAAACAGTTACAGGTAGCTAGAGACGTACTCCCTCTGTTTCAAACTATAAATATTTCTAGATTTTGATTAAAGTCAAATTCTTGTAACTTTTACTAATAATATCTAAAAAATTTCATACTTTCTAATATAAAGAGATACTTTTTATGAAAGGTTATTTCACGATGAATTCAAAAAAAATATAATTATTATATGATAAAACATCATTAATTATTCGTTATTAATAGTCAAAAGGATAAAAGTTTGACTTTGATTAATATTAGAAATGCTTATATTTTGAAACGACGGAATAGTACGCCAACATTGTACTAATCAGTTACAGGTAGCTAGAGACGTGGCACGCCAACATAGTGACAGGAAAACCGTTAGTACCCTAAATATTGAAATGCTCACTTATACTCCTATATGGGGTGAACATGACAATATGGTAGCACACCATACAACCGAGAACCGATGATACAAACAAATGAGCTACTATACCGTACTCCCTTCGTTCTTAATGTCGCTGTTGACTTCTAACATCAACTTTGACTATTTTTTATTCAATTTTTTTGATAAGTACTATATATTTTGTTATGATTTGATTTATCATTAGAGTTATTTGAATCACAACTTAAAATTTTACACATTTGAACTAATTTTTGGAATAAGACGAATGGTCAAAGTTGAATTTAAAACCGAAGGGAGTACATTAGATTTGGAAATGCGATGCGAAAATGTTACACTTCATCATGCAACTATATATGAATGTGATGGTTAGTGCAGTATGTTACTTTGCTCATGGCATTGTCCAGTCCAACGGATACAAATGGGTTGTTAATTAACCTGACGTTTAATGGTAAGTTAGTGATCACTGTCAAACATTGACACAAACAAGTAAAAACATTGGTCAGCTCATGTTCCCCGCGAGCTACGCAACGTGCATGCCAGAACTAGAGATGGCAATGGATATCCATTGTCCACATGTTCGTGGATACCCGATCCGATGGGTGCGGATATCCATTTACCCCACTAAATAGTCTAAACATATAGGATAAAGCATAAAAACAAAGCAAAGATTATATTTGAAATCCACTTTTACCTTTTGCTCTATATATGAATGTGTTGCCCAAATGATATGGCTTAGGCCGGATAAACTGCTCTCCCTCACTGCTGCACGGTCATATGGGTAAAAAAATATCTGCAGATATGGGTATAGGTAACATTTCCTACCCGTTGGGGCTAATGATATGGATAAGAATTTTTGCTTGTTGATATGGATAAGATGAACAACTATCCGCAGATATTCTACCTATTGCCATCTTTAATCAGGACGGGAAAAATGAGATTCTCGTTCCCTGTGAACTAGGCTAAGCGTTGCTCACAAGTTAAGTCGCTGACGCAAACAATCAAACATCACTGCTTGTATTGCTTCAGCCTGGCTAGATCTGATTCAGACAACCAATCAACAATTCCTTACATTCCAGCTGCTTGGGCAGCTCTCATGCAGTCAACCAATCACATCCTATATATGTCAATAAGTAGAGGCCAAGTCGTACATGGAGAAAACAATAGAAGTGTTCACAAACGATATTCATGTTTCTTTTATTTTTTTGTACTCAATGTTCGAGCTTTCTTCCAAGCTTATATTTGTAATCCTCGATCTTGAATAATAATGCAGTGTCAAGTATAAAAGTTTCAGGCTATGCATCATCTTTCATATTTGGTATGAATTCTTCTGATATGAAATACATAAAACATGTGTGATTCCTTGTAGTTGCTGCTTGAAGTTCAATTAGCTCTCTTTTTTTGTTTATTTTATTCTTAAATTATGGTCCTACTAAAACATAAAAACAAATAAAAAATATAACTCTAAAAATCCATTATAATTAATATGGTGCTTACTTTTGTTTGCAAAATTAACACCTGCTCTTGGAACACAGGATATGCCAAATTCAGGGCTTCATTAATTACAATACTAAGAGGTGGGAAATCCAAATGGGTTTTTGATCAGTTTTTCATATTAGAGTCAGCGCTTTTTCTTTTCCGTCAACATTTTCTCTAGGGCATTTCGTAGGGAAATACGTTCCTTAGGGTTTTTCACTCTTTCCCTAAGGTTTCGGTTCCTAGGGAAATTGGTTGATTCTAGTAGTGAGCACAAGTGTTTTGAGAGTTAGCAATCTCGAACTTTTTTTATTGTTAAGGGGCAAATTTGAATAATAAAAAGTATTATTTCTAATCCATACTATGTTTTTATAAAGAACAAGATATCATATTTGTAAAAATTTAAAATGTTGTAACGTGACAATTATTAATTTATTTTAGTGAAAGGTTTTATGTAATGTGATACTCATGTGTTGAGTAGCAACTCAATTTCCTTTGGCCACAAGTCTTTTTTTCCAAAGAAATAGCTACTCCATCCACCTTATTTATGTTGTTTCGGGCTCCAGCCTAGAGTAGGAGCGCAATCATTCTGAGAGAGTAGTAAAATCTATCCTTTGTACATGTCTTGACTATCAATTTAAATCAATCACCAATATAGACTTTAGGGGGGCGTGAATGGAAAATCATATATATATATATATATATATATGGAAACCAAGATGATATATTAAAATGAAAGGATATAAAATATAGGAGGGAGTATTAATGAAATCAATATTCAAAAACCACTAGTTCCGCCATAGGGAAGTTGTGGGTTGAAATTATGATGTGCGTGAGCAACGATGATCACATAAACTTCAACTCAGAGGAAATTCGCAACCAATTTAGTGCATGCCTTCTATGATTATGTTTCAAATTATGTTATCACGTGGAAGTTTTATTAAGCGAACAATTTTTTTTCAAATTTTCAGAGATAATTTCCATAGTTTCCTTGCATCATGACAAAGTATTAAATTTGGGAGAATCCCATCCCGAATATTTCGGTTTCTGTCTCATTATTGTTGCAAGAAAAGGACATTTCCTTTCTAGATTGGCACATCGAAAAGTTGGGAATATTTGCGCAGAAAGTTATTTCAAAGTCAACTACTCCTTATTTGATAAGGCCAGAGATACTCTTATAAAAGGAGGAAAATGATTTCAGATAAATGACACTTGTACGGTCATAAATCTTCAGAGTCGGAGCAGCCAGATGCCAGAAATTTGTTTATGGAGCAGTACAGGTTCATTTACATGTTCCAGTGTGAGCTTGTGTTTATCCAATTGATGCTGTTGTTTATCACGAGGCGTGAGTCAAGTATTCCTGCCTATCATTTACCACCGTCTGAAAAACCTAACAATGCAGGACAAACTAATATTGGAGGGAATAAAAAACTCTAAATAATGGTGCATGACACTGCCCACTCACAAGACTTAGCGAGACAGTATATCAGGATATGAATTACTTTCCAATGGTGCTGTCCAAAGAGAATATTGTGATTTCCCGCCAGATTGCGCGAATCGCTGCATATATGGAGTCATGAATGGTGGTTGTACCATAGCTTTTTGCATAGAAACGGTAAATAGGTTAGGCCTTTGGTTTTGTTCTCTACAACTGACTGCACTTTCAAATCAATTGGAAATGCAAGGTTTTTGAAGCAGCAGCCTGATCTTGCCAAGCTTTTAGCTGAATATATTCCAGTATTAAACAATCTGTGTTAACGATCGGTATTCGGTATCTAAGAAAGAGATGGATGCACCGAGTTGGCATCCGTGGTGCAGTCAGCTGTTTTGTCCTGAGACTTCCTTACCTGCTATAAATACCCGCAAGTTCAAGCAGGTATCGATCGTCGGTAGGAGGAGGAAGGAAGAAGAGGGGCCTTGCATGAGGACCGGAGCCTTCCTTTGGTAGCCAAGGATGACTTGCCTACATTTCCTAGCGAGTTCCGATTCCATGGCCGGTTCAGCTGAGTTTGTGGGCGGGTCTCCTTGGCTAGCCTGAGTGGCTCCTGTCTGTCATGGAAGGCCTCTTCTTCTCGGTTATGATGATATCATCATCTGCTCCATTTGTTATCCGTTATGCATGGAAGGAAATTCAGTGGTGACTTCTGAATTTCTGACTGTCTGTAACTTTTAATTGCCATGACATGACTTAAAGTTCAGTTCATCAGATTAGCTGCTACGTTTGTTTGCACATTCGTTAGAACCATGTGTGGGGCAGATGACCGTAACTTTGAAGTGTCATGACTGATCCTAGCGTTTGTCCCAAAGGTTTCAAATTACTCCTCTATTAGTAGATAGAATGAATGGCAATAGTTTGTTTCAGGAATTCAAATGCTGTGTGTTCTCGTAGAGAACTTGGAATCCCTATGTCAAATGGAGTAGCTGTTTCCTTGACTTCGACTTGACAACTTCATACTTATCGTATGATATCCTATAAATTGTTCCCGTCAAATCTTAAAGTTTTGTTAAATCTTCTTATCGATATATACACAACCCACTATGTGCCATTGATTACTATTTCTCTACAATCATTCTGAGCTACGTCGTCCCAAGTATTAAAACCATCTGATCGCAAGGTCTCTATATTTTTTTTAAGCAAATGTAAGGTCCTATATCATCTGTCCATCCATGTGTCATTCCCTTATCCCTCCACATTAGTCTTTCATTATAGAAAACCATTTTAGCAAATAATTTATGCCCACATTTTGTGGTACCTATTGATACATTAAATTGTCCGTCATGTGTAACACACCACCATGTCTAATCTGACAAGAAACTAAACAACAGGCACCATACAATAGATCGAAGAACCGAAGCACTGCCTTCTCAACCCTAGAAAGAAATAGTGCTTATGATTGCTGCTTCATTCTACTCATACCGGCTCTCCATTCTTCAATCAACCACCATCATCTATGGATAACTCTCTCTCTCTCTCTCTCTCATCATTTTTGATGCAATATAGATTTAGTTTTCCCCTAATCTCTAGTTGTAGGATCATCAACATCGCAGGCCTATCTCTGTGTATATCATTGCAGACCAACTATCGAATTGCTTCACATATGCAAAATGCTCTTTTCCTCTGATTACCAAGTTTTCTTTCCCTCCGAGTAGAAGTTTCACTTCATGTTCTCTTGATATATGTTATTCTGCCAGGTGTGCATCTACTGTTGTAATGCAATCTGGATGAAGATGCAATTTCATAATAAAAGATACTAGAGTTGAGATTTATTGGCATACTAATTGTTTATCGCATAGCGTTTGTTGACTGTTGGCATGACGCCAACAAAAACTGAGATGACAGGTGAGATAATTCTATGTATACTCTATCAATTGCAGCTGCAAGTAATAACTTCACAGATAAATAAGTTTTCGTGTTGTCAATTGCAGGAAAGATATAATCGTTGTTGCAAAACAACCAAAGTAGTATATATCTAACACTCATGTTACCTGTGTTTTACAGCCATAATTAAGAGCATTTCTATATTAACAACCTCCTGAGATAATATATTAAAGTAGGTCTGTTATCTGATTACCATGTCAACCATGTATGCACGAAACATGTTTCCTAATTTTTCCTCACCTTTCCACAGCAACGCACAAAGAAATCAACTACTAGTATCCACGTATATTATTCCCCATTCTCCTCTCAAATTGCGGCAGCCACGGAGAAGCAGACAACAACCCGATAAGGCTGGAATCTGATCCACAATGCATGCATGTACGCAACGTTCTGCAAAGCAAGCGTGAATGAATGCCAAAAGCCAATACAAAAGGCGCGCGGTGCCGACATACAAGTAGCGAGAGTCATGTATATCCAACAAAAATAGCATAATATTTTTTAAGCATACAAATGCAGAGAAACGTGATAACTTCTCGAAAAGAAAATGATATATTTAATATATATTCACGGACCGTACGTATAGTCTTTGAATTCAGACGCCTGCTACAAACTACCTCTAGACTTTATTTGTTGACGTTTGTTAATGCTTGCCATTTTGATCTTTGACACTACTCTCTCCGTTTCTAAATTGATATCGCCATTGACAACATCAACTTTGACTATTTGTTTTATTCAAAAAAGTTTGATGAATATTATATAGTTTGTTATAATTTACTTTATCATTAAAGTTATTTGAATCACAACTTATTATATTTTAGATTTGAATTACTTTTTTAATAAGGTGAATAGTCAAAACTGATGTTAGAAGTCAACGACGATAAGAAACAGAGAAAATATATTCTAATTCCGAGAAATAAAATCCGGAGGGAGCATATTAATTAGACGTATGTGAACTGCCATGTACTCCGTCCGGTTTTAAATTATTGACCACCGTTGACTTCTAACATCAATTTTAACGATTTATCTTATTCAAAAAATTTGTTCAAATGTGTAGAATTTTGTTATTATTTGATTTATCATTAATGAAATTTAAATCATGATTAATAATTTTACACATTGAAATAAATTTTTTGAATAAGACGAATGGTTAAAGTTGATGTTAAAAGTTAACGGTGTCAAATTTAAAACCGGAGGGAGTAACTAGTTTGCCCATATAAGTGCATCTGTTTTCGGAATATCTACTTCTGTGAGGCAAAAATTAGTACGGACACGTGAACTGATTAGTAATATGCTGTGCAATTTTGAGCGTAAATAAAATGATATCCTAACACCCAGAAATGAAATTATGAGGGAGTATATTAACTGGATGTGAACTGCCATGTACGGAGTAATTTGTTTGCCAATAAATTTGTGTATATGTTTTCATATTATCTACTATTAGTGCAACGCCATAAATTAGTATATGGATACATGGACAAATATGATAACCAACTGGCTCCGTTTGATAGGGATTATGATTATTCAAAAAGAAGTTCGTATTTTAGATTATTCATGAAAATCAATTATCCAATTTTTTTCTCATAATCTATTTTTTTATATTAAAAGTGTTTGGTAGAACAACTTATCTAAGTACGGATTATAGGTAGTTGGAAGGGATAAGTGGTAAAAAGCTACAATTTGTAGCTTATGATGCTAGTACAAAATGTAAAAGTGATTATAGGAGATTATATACTATATAATTACTTATGGGCTTTAAGTGTTTGGTATAGATTATAACATAAGTTGTAGTAATCATTGCAAAAAAAAAAAACAACACCATAATCTCTACCAAATAGGACCTAAATGTGCCAATCATGCTAAATAAAACACAGTTAGGGGTCCTTTGAAACAAAGGAATTCTATGGGAAAAATGAAGGAATTGAATACAAAGGAAAAAAAAATTCTACATGTGCCATTTGGAATAAAGGATTACTTCATAGGAATTTTGGCAAATAGAAAAGTTTCCTTTAAACTTTGGAGGATTTGAGCATGAGGTCCAACCTCTTGTTAAATTCCTTTGAAAGTTTCAATGCACATGAACTCTCTTTGTCTTTCCTTTGTATCTCTTACAGATGAACATCAAACCATAAAATTCATGTGTGTTTCCTGTGAAGTATCCAAACAAATTTCGGAAGCAATTCCTACAATTTTTCATTCCATAGGATTTAAGATCATATCCAACTCCAATCCTATGTTTTTTCCTATTCCTGTGTTTTGAGAATCCTGCGTTCGAAAGAGGCCTCACATCATGCCAACATAATGACATGAAAACCATTAGTACCCTAAATATTGAAATGGTCACTTATTATGGACTGAACATGACAACATGTTTGCATGTCATACATTGGCAGAGCTAGGCGTAGGCCAGCCTGGGCCGTGCTCCCCCCCCCCCCCCCCCCCCCCCCCCCCCCCCCCCCCCCCCCCCCCCCCCTCCCCCCACCACCTGCGTGCAACTTCCATAGGAAGTTAATCAAGTTGATCTTGCAAAGGGAAAGGTGAAGTTTGGCTCACTACTTCGCTAGCCTCTGCTTCCATCCGGCCTGGTCTACTTTACTTATCTACTGCTTTCCATCATTTTTGATCCATGCTAAGCCTCAATGTGGATGCTGCCGCCTTGTACTCGATGATCTAAGCAGTACAATTTCTGCCCTTTGCATTGCCAATACATGTACTTTTCCTTTCTTTTTCCCCCTCCTCAAGAGACATCTACATTAAGCATGCTAGCTACGGCATTTAGTTGAGCTTAATTCTATCGGTTGTGGAAGACCTTGTAATTGGCCCCGCCTCGGTTTGATGTCTAGCTCCGCCACTGGTTGGATACAACCGACGATGCAAACAAATGAGATATACGGTATCTTAAAGTTGGAAGTGCAATGTGAAAATGTTACAGTTCATCATGGAACTATGAATGTGACAGTTATGTTACTTTGCTCATGACATTTTCCAGTCGAACTGATACAATGGGTTGTTAATTAACCTGACATTTAATGGTAAGTTAATGATCACTCTGTCAAACATCGACACAAACTAGTAAAAACATTGGTCTATTAGAGTTCCCCGTGAGCTACGCAGCGTGCATGCCAGGACTGGGAGAAATGAGATTCTCATTCCCCGCGAGCTAGGCTAACCGCTGCTCGCTAGTTAAGTCCAACTACTGATGTAGACAATCAAACATCACTGCTTGTATCACTTCAGCCTGACCAGTTATGATTCAGACAACCAATCAACGATTCCTTGCATTCCACCGGCTTGAGCAGCTTGCGTGCAGTCAACCAATCACATCCTATATATGTCGATAAGTAGAGGCCAAGTCATACATGGAGAACACAATAGAAGTAGTTCCCAAACGATATTCATGGTTTTTTTTTTTTACTTTTTGTACTCAATGTTCAAGCTTATTTCCAAGCTTGTATTTGTAATCATTAATCTCAGATATTTATACAGGGTCAAATATGAAAGTTTCAGGCTATGCATCACTTTCATATTTTTCTTCTGATATGAAATACATAAAAATAAGTCTAGTGTGTGGTCTTATTCTCTGTACATTGCTGCTGGAAGTTCATTAGCTCTCTTTTTGTGTTATTTTGCTTTTAAATTCTGGCCCAACTAAAAAAGTAAAACAAATAAAAATATATAACTGTGAAAATCAATTATAATTAATATGGTGCTTAATTTTGTTTGCAAAGTTAACACTCTTGGAATACTATTTTCAAAAAATAGGATATTTCAAATTCAGGGCGTCATTAATTACAATGCAAAGAGGGGGAAATCCAAATGGGTTCTTGATTTTTTTTTCATATTAGACTCAGCACAACTGTTTTTGGAGTTAGCAATCTTGAAACCTTTTTTATTTCTAAGGGACAAATTTTAAAAAATAAAAAGTATTATTCCTAATCTACATAGTACTATATTTTGATATCATATTTTAAAAAATAAAGAATGTTGTAACATGATAATTATTAATTTATTTAAGTGAAAGGTTTCATATAGTGTGATGCTCATGTTGATTAGCAACTCAATTTTCCTTTGGCCACAAAAGTCAACATTTTTTGCAAAGAAATAGCTAATCCATCCACTTCTTTTATGTTTTTATGGGCTCCAGCTAGCCTAGAGTAGGAGTGCAATCATTCTGAGAGTAGTAAAGTCTATCCTTTGTACATGTCTTGACTATCAATTTGCTTGTTGAATATCAATTTAAGGGGGGGGGGGGGGGTGTGGAAAATCATATATATCTGGAAACTAAGATAATATATTCAAATTAAAAGGATATAAAATATAGGAGGGAGTATTAATGAAATCGATATTCAAAAACCACTAGTTGGCACCATAGGGAAGTTCTGGGTTGAAATGCTGATGTGCGTAGGCAACGATGATCGCATAGACTTCAACTCATAGGAAAATCACAATCAATTTAGTGCATCCCTTCTGTGATTTTGTTTCAAAATTGTGTTATCAAGTGGAAGTTTATTAAGCTAATCTTTCTGTTGTCTGTATTTTGTTTCATATTTTCAGAGATAATTTCCATAGTTTCCTTGCATCATGACCAAGTATTAAATTCGGGAGAACCCTTCCAGAATTTCGGTTTCTGTCTCATTATTGCAAGAAAAAAGACATTTCCTTTCTAGATTGGCACATCGAAAAGTTGGGAATTGCGCAGAAAGTTATTACAAAGTCAACTACTCATTTGATAAGGCCAGAGATGCTCTTATAAAAGGAGGAAAATGATTTCAGATAAGTGACACCTGTACGGTCATAAATCTTCAGAGTCGGAGCAGCCAGATGCCAGAAATTTGTTTGTGGTACAGGTTCATTTACATGTTCCAGTGTGAGCTTGTGTTTATCCAATTGATGATGTTGTTTACCACGAGGCGTGAGTCAAGTATTCCTGCCTATCATTTACCACCGTCTGAAAAACCTAACAATGCAGGACAAACTAATATTGGAGGGAATAAAAAACTCTAAATAATGGTGCATGACACTGCGTACTCACAAGAGTTAGTGAGACAGTATATCAGGATATATATGAATTACTTTCCAATGGTGCTGTCCAAAGAGAATATTGTGATTTCTCGTTAGATTGCGCGAATCGCTGCGTATATGGAGTCATGAAAGGTGGCTGTACCATAGTTTTTTGCATAGAAACGGTAAATGGGTTAGGCCTATTGGTTTTGTTCTCTACAACTGATTTCACTTTCAAATCAATTGGAAATGCAAGGCTTCTGAAAGCAGCAGCCTGATCTTGCCAAGCTTTTAGCTGAATATATTCCAGTATTGAACAATCTGTGTCAATGGTCGGTTTTCGGTATCTGAGAAAGCGGCGCAGTCAGCTGTTTTGTCCTAAAACTTCCTTACCTGCTATAAATACCCGCAAGTCCAAGCAGGTATCGATCATCGGTAGGAGGAGGAAGGAAGAAGAGGGGCCTTGCATGAGGACCAGAGCCTTCCTTTGGTAGCCAAGGATGACTTGCCTACATTTCCTAGCGAGTTCCGGTTCCATGGCTGGTTCAGCTGAGTGTGTGGGCGGGCCTCCTTGGCTAGCCTGAGTGGCTCTTGTCTGTCATGGAAGGCCTCTTCTTCTATGTTACTCTGATGATAATCTGTCTAGTGCCCCAATTGTTTGGTCAGGTATGCATGGAACGAAATTCAATGAAGACTTCTGAATTTCTGATCTTACCTGTAACTTTGAAGTGTGCCATGACTTATATTCAGTTTATCAGGCTAGTTTCACCACTGCGTACGCTGTCTCCTGACTGCCCTAGTGTTATTCGGTCCTGAAGGTTTCAAATTACTTCTGTTTATTAGTACCTAGGAAAAATAATGATGACTCTCGCCAACAGTGTTAAATTTCAGGCATTCTAATGCTACTTGTTCTGATCATATAACTTGGAATCTTTATCTGATCAACATGGAGTGGCTGCTTGGTCCTTGACTTCGACTTGACAGCTCCATATCGCATGATCGATACGCCTGTAAATTGTTCCCATCAAATATTACGGCTGTTACATATCCACATGGAGTATATTGTTCCCCCTTTTTCTCTCAAATTGTGGCAGCCACTGAGAGGCAGACAACAACCCAGATAAGATACAGGAATCTTATCTAGTATACAACGCATGCATGTATACAATGTACTGCAAAGGCGGCGGCGCGCGGCATGCAAGTAGTACGGGCCATGCTTATCCAAGAAAAACAACATAAAATTCCAAGCATACAAATGCAGAAATTGTTAGCATAATAACGTTCCCGAAAAGAAAATGATATATCTAATATGCTCATGAACTGTCTAGTCTTTGAATTCAGATGCCTGTTATATTGTACCTCTGGACTTCGTTTAATTATTGACGGTAGGACAGTGCTTGTAGTTCAATTTTGAACTATGGACACTGTTGATGCCGGAATCGGGTTCGGCTAACACATCGCTCGCACGTCCGTATACGAGAACGTCGACGTTTCTTCAACGCCGGGTTTGGCGCAGCACTAAGACAATCCCGCCTAGGGAGGAACCCTGTCGGAGGAGAATCATGTCTTAGGGATGATCCGAATTTGGTCAGGCAAGCCAGATCGCCTTCAAACGTCACCGAGACGAAGGAAGAACAGTACGAGAATCGAGTAAGAGGATTAGGGTTTGAACAAGAACGAAATGTAAAGCCAAATTATTTTGATCGATTGGGATGATTCTCAACCAGCCAAGGGCCTCTGTTTTATAAAAAAAAGGATGGTCTTATCTCGCAGGGCAACTAATTCCACGAGTTAGGAAAGAAAGTAGAATCAATCAGTTAAAAACTTTTCTGAATCAGCATTATCGGAGTCTCCGATAAGATGTCGTAGGTTCCGTCGCGTAATTCCGGGAATCTGAGAGGGCTCACCGGATATTCCGGCAACGTGTCGGACACTCCGGTGGGCTAAATGCCCGAATTCGAGAGGGCTTACTGGACACTCCGACAGCGTGCCGGACACTTCGGTAGTCTAAGTGCCCG
Source organism: Zoysia japonica (assembly GCA_001602275.1). Classification (NCBI taxonomy): domain Eukaryota; kingdom Viridiplantae; phylum Streptophyta; class Magnoliopsida; order Poales; family Poaceae; genus Zoysia; species Zoysia japonica. The sequence continues at coordinate 2,415,942 of BCLF01000006.1, read as the reverse complement.
ACCCTGATAGGGCTCACCAAATACTCCGGCAACATGCTGGACACTCCGGTGGGCTAAGTGCCCGAACTCGAGAGGGCTTACCGGACACTCCGGCAACGTATCGGATACTACGGTGGCCCTGTGATTTTTATGTGTCAATATATGTTCCCCTATTTTTTGTGAAGTTTCTACACCATAAAATATTTAAGCACCTAAAAACCTCTAAGAGCGATGGTTTTCTTGACTCATCGGCCATTGTATTTAATTTTGGCAACGATGTTCTTCACATCGGTCACTTTTCTCTTACGCCTCTTGCCATACATTTGGATGATACTTTTGCAAGTATCGGCCGTTAAAGGCCCTAGGTAATGATTCTCCGCGAATATCTTCTAACATGTATGCGTTTTCGGCGATGACTTTTACTATTCGGCATGGCCCTTCCCAACTAGGAGACCATTTTCTGAACTTATTGCTTCTTGAGTCTACAGGCAGAATAGTTTTCCAAACCAATTTGTCCACCTGAAAAGTCTTGACTTTCACCTTCTTATTGTAAGCTCTAGCAACTCTAGCATTGTCTCTCTCAATTTTTTTCAAGGCATTTAAACGCTTATCAGTGACTTCATCGATATTGTCTAGCATTAGAGTTTTATACTTATCAGTGGATAAATTATTTTGTTTGGCTAACCTTAGAGCTCCTAAATTTACCTCGACGGGTAGAACAGCCTCTTATCCATACACAAGTTCATAGGGCATTACCTTAGTTGTCCCATGCCTAGATATCCGATGAGCCCACAATGCTTCCGATAAGACTTTATGCCATCTCTTGGGATGGTCTTCTATCTTTTTTTTAATGAGCTTAATCAATGTTTTGTTACTAGACTCGACCTAACCATTAGACTGAGCATAATATGGAGATGAATTGATAATTCTAATTCCATAGGATTCGGCAAATTTTTTAACATGATCGGACGTAAAGGAAGTACCATGGTCGATAGTTAAAGTTTGAGGTATGCCGAACCTATGAATAATATGCTCGGTAAAGAACTCAATTACCTTTTTGTGCGTCATATTCTTGAGAGCTACCGCTTCCCATTGCAACCAACATGAAACAATGTCCCTTCGAAGATAGATGATGTATTTGCCCTATGAAGTCCAATCCTCATCCTCGAAATGGCCATGGTTTTATGATGGGGTTCATCATGACTGCGGGTGCCAATTGAATGTTTCCAAAACTTTGGCACTCTTCGCATCTTTTGTAGTAACAGTATCAATTGGCAATTATGGTTGGCCAATAGAATCCGGTCCTTCTTAACAACCATTTCATTTTTTGAGCTGATTGATGCGTACTACAAATGCCCTCATGAACTTCTCCTATAACTATTCTAGCCTCGTCATCACCCAAACATTTCAAAAATAAATCATCCTCCGTTCGGTGATATAAGTCACCATCGATCAAAGTATACTTAAAAGCTACATGCCAAACTTTTCTATCTACACTTTGAGTTGAGCTACGAATGTATGCAATTATGGATGACCTCTAATCAAACGATTCGGTACTATCACGTGTCCGAACGGTCTAATTTCAACACCTCAAGCATCGGTTTTTTTATTGACTAAAAATCTACCTTTACCAAAATTGTAACCCGATGCTTGTTGAGCCAACTCATTGGCTTCACTGTTTTCTAGCCTAGGCACATGATGTATGTTGAATTCATCTATTCTTCTAATGATGTCTAGGCACTTATCTAATATGACATTCAATGATCCGTCTAAGCATTAAATTTTTTTATAAATTTGTTGTACTACTAACAACGAATCACCGAAAGCTTCTAAATGCTTATCCCCATGGACTCCAGCATCCCTAAACCGAACAACAATGCTTCATATTCGGCTCGGTTATTGGTGTAATCATACTTTAATCGGTTTGAGAATTTAAAATGTGCATCATGATGAGATACTAAAACCACACCAACACCTTGACTCTCTTTACAAACTGATCCATTAAAATATAACTTCCAAGGGGTAAAAATAACATAAGCAACATCTAAATCATGTTCTAAATCAAACTGATGTTCAACAATAAAATTAGCAACAATTTGGCCTTTCATAGATTTTAACAATTCATAAGTCAAATCATATTCAATTAATGCATAAGCCCATTTACTAAGCCTACCACTAGAAATCGGCCTATGCAACATGTTTAATAACATCGGTTTGACAAACAACCACACAAGTGCTAGATAGCAAATAATGTCTCAATTTGGTGCAATCATGATACAAGAAAAATATAATTTTTCGATGAGAGTGTACCTTGTTTCCGCATCCACCAACCGTCGGCTCACATAGGTGATCTCGTACTCCTTTCCTTTGGCTTCTTATGTCAAAACAGCACCAACCACATCATCTTCCATCGCTACGTAAAGACGAAAAGAAACTCCTCCTTTAGGCGCCAAAGCACTGGTGGCGAAGACAAGTACTCTTTGATCTTCTCAAAAGCTTCTTACTGTTTTGCCCACCAAATAAATTCGGCTTCATTCTTTAGCCGAAGAATAGGAGTAAATGCATTAATTTTTTCTGACAAATTGAAAATGAATCGCCTTAAGTAATTCACTTTTTCTAAGAAGCCTCTTACATGTAGGCGCTTGCATGTTTTTAATTACTTCTATCTTCTTAGGATCTACCTCTATGCCCTTTTCATAAATTATGAAGGCTAAAAACTTTTGGGTGATACATAAAATCACATTTGAGCGGATTCATTTTCAAACCAAAACGACGCATTCGGTTCAAGGCAAGTTGCAAATCGGCCAAGTGAGAATCTAAAACGGCCGATTTGATCACCACATCATCTATGTAAATCTCTATGATAACACCAAACAAATCATGAAAGATAAAGTTTATGGCTCTTTGATATGTGTCACCCGCATTCTTTAATCCAACAGTCATGACAACCCACTCAAACGATCCTACAAAACCAGGACATCTAAAATCAGTTTTAGACATATCCTCTTCGGCCATGAAGAATTGGTTGTATCCCGCATTACCATTAAGAAAGCTAATAACTCTATGGCCGAAAGCATCATTAATCAATATATCGGCTATGGACATAGGATATCCATCTTTAAGAGTGGCTCTATTTAAATTTCTGAAATCAATGCAAACTCTAATCTTACCAGTTTTCTTCTTTTCCACCGGCACGATGTTGGATATCCACTCTACATACCCGTAAGGTGTTATAAATTTTACATTAAGTAATCAGTTAATTTCTTCTTTAATCCGATCATGCATATTCGGGTTAAACCTCCTCATCGGTTGCTTAAAAGGTCTAAAACCAGGTTTTATTGGAAGTTGATGTTCAACTAACTCGCGGATCAACCCGGACATTTCACTATAAGACCATGCATAATAGTTCACATATTCTTTTAGTAAACCGATTAACTTCACCTTATAATCGGTTTTCAGATTTTTATTTATATAAGATGGTCTCGGATTATCATCGCTGCCAAGGTTCACCTCCTCAAAAGGATCTATCGATGTGAATCCTTGTCCTAATTTATCTGTATCTTCTATTTTCTCGATAGCTTCGCACATATCGTTCGTATTGGACCGATAGTGTTCCACTCTCTTTTGCAACTAATTAAGATTAGAATCTATTAAATCACATTATATGGTTGAGCCGATTCTCCATCGGCTTTACATTGACCGGTACAAAACCATCGCTAGTTACGCTAAGAAAATCATAATCCGTCAAGATTAAACCGGTCAAGCACTTGACGGCGTCATACGGCAAAGAAGATGATTCGACCATAGCAACACAAGCCGATGCATTCGCATGAACTACCTCTACATCATTACTAATCCATTGTATCAAGAATTGATGTAAGATACAAGGAACACATTTATTGACATGAATTCAATCACGCCCTAAGATCAAGCTATAACTACCGCGCACATCAGCAACAAAGAAAGCAGTAGCCATGGTCTTGCTTTCAGCGGTGAGTTCCATAGAAGTGACCCCCTTAGCCTTGATAGGGTCTCCTCCTCCTACACCGTTCAAAGTCATGTTGGTCCGGATGAGCTCGTATCGGCCTTACCTAGCTTCTTAAACAAAGAATACGGCATTAGATTAACAATAGCACTACCATCCACAAGCATGCGAGAAATCGGTAAACCATTAATATGACCTCTCACATAGAGGGGTTTTAAATGGTTCTCTGATTCCTCGGGCTTTTCGAAGATAGCACTTTTTGGCCCAATGTCGAATTGTACCATGACTTCTTGTTCTTCTATAAGCGAATACTCAGAAAGGGATAGGCAAATGGTGTTAATAATCCATACCTTTCTGGGGCGGTGTAGGCTCGTAGTCCAAGAGGTCATCATCGTCAAACTCAGACATATCAACGTCTCTCGTGGGCGAGGGCGTTGTAGAGTCCTATCCTAAGACGGCATCGGCCAAACCAAGTGGCTTTGGAGTAGCCTCCGATTCCTTCGTCTACGGTAAAGTATAGCCCTTGGGCTCCTTAACCCTTCACTGCTTATCTTGAGGGACCATCGGCTTGATCTCATTGAAGACCTCGTCTCTTTTTTTCTCTGCCTCCTCTTCTCGCATCTTTCGAAGGCGCAGCTTTTGGAGCTTCCGCTTTTGAGTGTGGGTCAAGCCAACGGACACCACCTTGGTTGCATGTACTTGGAGGAGCTCTTGCTGCTACTAGCTTCATGGTCATCGGAGGCCTTTTTGACTGGATCATCCAAAGTGATCGGCCCCATGAAGACTCCTACGTTTTTAACATTTGTTGTGACGATTTTCACGACACCTTCGGATGCACTTTCTTGATGAAAAATGGTGGAGGGAGCAGGTTCATTACCATGCTTCGGGTGCCACTCTTGCTTAGGCACGGTGGTGGAGCTCCTCCCTGAACCTTGATCGGTCGAGAATCTATCCGATCCGGGATAGGGTTCAAGAGCTTTGTGAAAACGTCCCCTCTCGGTCCGTCCCACCTCGGATAAAATGGCGGGTATGACATCGATGGTACGGGCCTTGGTGGCATAGGCATCGGTGGCATGGGCATCCACGGTCTCATGTATGGATGCCACGCCGGAAACAGTGGGCAAGGCATAAGATGAAACCATGGCGGCGGTACTCCGAAGCCATGTGGAGGAAAAGGAGGAGGATCCTTACTAGGTGGGTTGTCTCCCCTAGGTGGTGATCTTGATCGCTTCATAGACCGATTATTCGAATCGGTCTTTTGATTCTTATACTTAGCCATGAGCCGGTCGAAGGCGCTTTTAGGCCCCATCTTCTGATCCGTGGCTTTACCTTGATTCACCTTCCACTTGCCCACTTCAAGATTCTTTGGTTTTATCATTTTAGGCTGTGGAGCTTTCCGCCCGGGTTCAGAGCCTTGGATGGTGACTTTTAGAGACTTTTGACCAATGGAGGACTTCTCGAGCACCACCTTCCTAGAGGCATCCTTCTCACTTGGAGAAACAGGCATCTCATCTCGGATGATCACGTTCTTCTCTTTGATTGTATCGGCTTGATGAGGCCGAATCAACACTATAGAGTTGAGCTCTAGAGTGTTGACGGAAAAAGGGTGCTTGTCGATCTGCATCTCTTTAAGACTCAATCGTCCTACAATAAGGGCCGATTGGACCTGTCGACGGAAAACATTGTAATCATTAGTAGCATGAGAATAAGAGTTATGTCATTTACAATATGCCCTACGCTTAATCTCATCCGCTGAAGGTAAAGTATGTGCGATCTTAATGTATCCACCTTTGTGTAGCTCATCAAATATTCTATCACATTTTGCTACATCAAAGGTGTATTTCACATTGTCTTTCCGATTCTTATGAACCAGTTTGAGCGAATCACAAGCAAATGATTTGATCTTAGAGGGCCAAACGAACTCGGCAGCCAAGATGTCATTGGAATCATCATCAGAGCTATCCGAATCACATTCTACGACGTGCATGCTACGACGGGTCTTGTAGTCATGTTTTATTTCTTTGGTTCGGCTTTCTCAAGCCGAAGCCCTTTGTTGGAGGTGGGTAAGTGTAAGAAACTCATATCCCTCCAACTTTCTCTAAGATGCGACCGTAAACCACTAAAAGCTAGGTCGGCTAAATCTTTTTCAAAAATTGTTAAATTAAAGCATCGATTCTTAATATCTCTAAACCGTCGAAGATAGTCAACGACGGGTTCCTCTTTCCCTTGCTGAACCGATGTCAAGTGTGACAACATTAATTCGTTGTCCCCAGAATAAAAGTGGTCATGAAACTTGTGCTCTAAAGACTCCCACGTGTATATGGACCCCGGGGACAATGATGAAAACCAAGAGAAATCGGTTCCGGTTAGTGATAAAGAAAACAATCGTTGTGGTACATATTGGCTAACGTGTTCCCAAGTGGTTTTGCTATCTTCGTCATTGAATTTGACAAAGTCGAGAACACGCCATCCAACGGAATATGGGACCGAATTAAAATATGTGAGGTACGGTTTTTGATAAATCCAATCCCTCCCCTTGAGGTCTACCTCTAGCATTTCACAAAATTGTTTGTTTAAGTCCTTCTTAATGCGACCCAAACACTCATCTATGTTTGCTATGGTGGCCTAGTGGATGTGCCCGGTGGTGTGGGATGTGTGCTCATTTTCATAACGCTAAATAATTCATTAGAAACGGAGCCATGAGGGATACCCGTACCGCTAGGTGAGATAGATGGTGTGATATGCGACGGTACGGTAAAGAGGAACAAAATTAGCCAATTCATTCAATTGGCTAGTGGCCGGATTAGAGATGCTAATAATTGGCTCTATGCTAGCGGGAGACACTACCAAAGCACTAGTTTGCGCATGAGACGGAAAACTGGTTTGCCCACTAAACGAGTTCAACGACATGCCATATAGAGGTTATTCTACACTTGACGTAGTAGGCGCCGATGCACTAGTAGTAGGACTTACATGCGCAACATGGGACGATGATGTAATACTAATATTTTTAGATTTAGACAAGTTTTTTTGGATTATGTATTGCATATCGTTCGTCAAGACCTTTTTCATATCGGCAAAATAATACGAAAAGTCTTCAAAAGTAACAGAAGGGTACGAAGATGTCTTTACATTGGCAGCACCCATGGCCGCGTCGTCATCGACGGCCGGAAGAACAGGCTCCTTCACTTGTGAGATCGCGCCTTAGCGGTCCTTCTTGAAACATGCCAAGTACTCCTGCAACTCCCGCTCCTTGCGCACCTTGCGTGCCTCTTTGGGCAACTCCTCCAAAGATGGCATGACGATGTTTGTCGTGAAGATCTCGGAGGTCATTGTGGAAATGACGATTCAGTTTGTGCAACCGGAATCACTCGTCCTCAGCGGAGTCGCCAAAAAGTGTGTTGACGCCGAAATCGGGTTCGAACCAACACACCGCTCGCACGTCCATGTGCAAAAACGCTGACGTTTCTTCAACGCCGAGTTTGGGGCAGCACCTAGACAATCCCGCCTTGGGAGAGATCCCGTTAGAGTAGGATTCTCTTAGGGATGATCCGAGCTCGGTCAGGCCAGCCAAATCGCCTTCAAACGTCACTGAGACAAAGGAAGAATAGCACAAGGATCGAGTAAAGATATTAGGGTTTGGAGAACGAAATGTAAAGGCAAATTGTTTTGATCGATTGGGATGATCCTCAACTGGCCATAGGCTCTGTTTTATAGAAGAGAGATGGTCTTATCCCGCAGGGCAACTAATCTCACGAGTTAGAAAAAAAATTTGAATCAATCAGCTGAAAACTTTCTTAAATCAACGTTACTAAAGTCTCCAGTAAAGTGCCGGACACTTCGGTGACCGGAGTCTCCAGTAAGATGTCGAGGTTCCGTCGTGTAACTCCAATAACCCGAGAGGGCTCACCGGATATTTCGGCAATGTGCCGAACACTCTGGTGGGCTAAATGCCCGAACCTGAGAGGACTCACCGAACACTCCGGCTACGTGCCAGACACTCTGGTGGGCTAAGTGCCCGAACCCGAGAGGGCTCACCGGACACTCTGGCAACGTGCCAGACACTCCGGTGGGCTAAGTGCCCGAACTCGAGAGGGCTCACCGGACACTCCGGTAACGTATCAGATACTCCGATGGCCCTATGATTTTTGGATGTCAATAGACAGAATGTCCTAACGTTGATAAATAAAATCTGGAAGGAGCATATTATATAATTAGAAGTTAACTGACATGTAATTTGTATGTCAATATAAGTGCATCTGTTATTGGATTATCTACTACTGCTAGCCATAAGTTAGTCCGGATACATAGACTAATATGCTATCAACTTTGAATGAAAATAAAATTGTATCCTAACACCAAGAATTGAAATCCGGAGGGAGTATACTAGCAAATTGGACGTGAACTGCCATGTAATTTATTTACCAATGTATTTATGCATCTGTTTTCAGATTTTCTACTACTTCAGTGCCATTAATTAGTATGGAGTAATGGACAAATATGCTATTCAACTTGAACCAAAATAAAAATAATGAAATGCTAATTTATCTCTATAAAGCCATATAATTTCATAAGTAATATTTTTCTGCTAAATGTTACTCCCAACCATGCCAAAAGAAGTCAACCTCACTAATCACAAGGCATCAATCGTCGGTCATTTATTGAAGCCATGATCAGCATATTCGTTGTCATCGTCGTTGTGGTCACTGTCATCACCATACTGTTTAGTGTCAACATTGTCATCATTGTTGTGCATTCCTTCCTCTGATATGTCATTGTTATGAATGTAATCAGAAGAGTGATAGCCTTCATATGCTGTTCTTGGATCCTACAAAAATCATTAGTTAGAGATGTGTTAGAGGTACTAGAGGTACCTCCCTCTCTTCGATTAATCTCAGTCTTTTATTTTTAAAAATTGGTACCGAGCCCACTATATTTGGTACCGAGTCCACCAATTTAGCATATTTAACTAGGTATCCTCTTATTTTTAACATCAGATCTGATCAAATGGTTGGATATGGTTAACTTCAAGCATTGTAAACATCTCTCAGGTAGTTAAATTAGGTGAGTAACATAACGTAATTCTTATATATAGTTAAATCAAAGTGAGTAACATTATGTAATTCTTACTCATAGAAAAAAAATATTAATTAGAAGGCCTATCATCAGCAAATCATCATTATTAGCAACCCAAAAATCTCAGAAATGTAATTAAATATAATCCATGTGCACACTCTGAAGTATCATGGATTTGAAATCTTACCAAAAGATTATCTATTGGAGATGATAGCAGATGAAGATGTTCATGGAGTGGGGTATCTATTTAAATGCTTCTTTCTCCTGGTGAAACAAACTAAATGCACTTTCAATGAAGATATTGATAACATTCAGGGGAGCGTCACCTGCTTATTACAGCTTATGCTTGCACATACCTGAAAATATAGGTTGGATGTGCCCAGCGTACAATAGATTATTTGGCAGGTGATATGTTAGCGCAATAGCAGACGATACAACAAGTTAAAAGTGATATATATCATATATTAAATTTAGAAATACATTGTGAAAATGTCATAGTACATCATGCAACTACGAATATATGTGAGGGTTAAATTTCCAGTCCAACGGATACAAAAGCGTGGCGTTGTTTGTATCTTTGCATCGTTCCAATTTTATCGTATCTCTCAAAAAGACTGGCGTTGTTTGTATCTGAATATTCCCACGCGCCTGCGAGACCTTCCACCACCAGCCAGGGCTGATTTTGAGTGGATTTCTTGAGACTATTGGGACTATTTGATTTGGTTGTACTTCGCAAAGTATCATAATTAGGCCATATTGCACCAAAGTTCAAACAATCATGGATGAAACACACGCATTGAAAATTATTCTACAACATCATCATATAATAAAAAAAATGTTTACCAGGCATACGAACTCAAAATTTAGGATTGCATCCTTTAGTTATTAATAGGTTTCAACTTATCCAATCTAGACATACACTTGATACACAACTATTAGGGCCTCTTTGGCAGAGCTCACAACTCCTGATTCTCAGGCAGAATTAGAAACTCTACCAAACACTATTTTACAGAAAAACTGATTCTTGTCTGATTCTGTGAAGTGATTCTCTAAAATGAACTAAAGTGCTAAGAGCTGAAAAAAAAATAGCTTCTTCTGATTCTGTGAAGTGATTCTCTGTCCTAATTGTAAGAGTTTATCCTAAGGAATTAAAGAGAATCACTTTTAGCCATAAAATCACTTCACAGGAGAATCAAAAATAAATTCAAAGAATCAGGAGCTGAGAGCTCTATCAAAAGGGCCCTTACTATACTCAATTATTGTATATCTCCCTGTTAGGAAGGCTGAAACACAATCTAAAAATCATTATCCCCTTCTAATGCAGGAATTTATTGCGACTCATAAAATAATTTTATAGAAAAATATTTAATTGCATATATGAAACATAGAGTTTAAAAATAACTTCGCGTTTATATGGGCCAGAAAGTGGAGCCGATAACATTAATAGCTATTTTGAAGAAATAAAATGTAACAGCCCAGATGCTCATGCCACGCACACGCTGTGTGGATCACACCTGCATAGCAACTTTTCCCACAAGTGATAAGAGTTGGGTCTCTTTTCATGGGTCTTACAGACTCTCATTTTCAAAGACTCGACGTCCTCATCGAAGTAACTTACTCACTCACTCTTTGGTCACGTCGTACCGTCAGTACTAACCTACGTGTCATGCCGTGACCCCGCAGGACCCATGCGCCATGCACATCATATCTGCGCCACCTGACCGCACGCCATCGTGACACAGCGAAGTTCAGCTTTGATATCATTCTGTAACAACTCAATTTCAAATACGGCTCATATCTGTGCACACGCTGTGTGAGCTACACCTAAACAACAACTCGTTTATGCTTTCGTGCTCGCTTAGCATAAAAAGATTAACCCATGTTACTGTGATTTAAATCTTTGATTATTTAAATTGATCTATCTCTCTTTAAACTAGCATAGTAAAATTAATCTCATGGTTATCACAACCCATAAGAGTTGGTCTCTTTTTATGTGCTCACGTAAAAACAACTTTTAAAAATGAAATAACAAAAAAATATTAATGAACAAATATAGTGTGCGTGCCGCAGTCGCTGAGGATGGGCCAGAAGGAATCAGTGGAATCACTCTATTAGCGGTTCGATTTGGATCCGACCGCTCATAGCCCACTGAACTTCGGGTGAGGATTGGGCCCCGCCTGCCTTATCGTTTCCCAGAACCGGCAGCCCGCCGCCCACGCGCCGCCCGCCGCGGAGCGCTGCCAGCCGTACCTCACCCCGCTCGCCACGCCGTCCACCGCTGAGGTACGAGTACCCGGCAATTCTATCTCCAACCAGTGAACCCCATGTCGCCGACGCCGAGCCTCCTCGTCCCGGCGCCACCCTTCTTCGTCTCCGATGTGCGCCGCCTCCAGTTCTTCCCGAGCGGCTTCCGGCGGACTCGTCTTGGCTCAGTGGGCTTGGGATGGGAACCCGTCAGGACCAGGATGATATCTTCTTCTTTCATCGGTATGAGTAGCAGTGAACCCTCCCTTCAACTGTTTACTCTGGGTATCTCGTTCTTTCGTGTTTGGCATATCAAATTTTAAAAATTGATATCTCTTTGAAGTTCTTCATCAAGTTTGCTGCGAAGTTCTTCATCAAGTTTGCTGCGAATTTGGTTTGCCAAAGTAAAAACTGTAACTTGTCGTAAGATGTTCGGTGGCCATAAATGGAGCGTTTTGTGCTCCGTGAAATTACGGACCGCACTGGTTTTTGCTATATTTATTTGGATTCTTGCAACCAGGGATTAGAAGACCTAGCCGCAGAAGCGTAATTTGCGCTTCTTTGTTTGGAGTTGGAGCTCCTGAAGCGCTGGTCATTGGTGTGGTCGCCTTGCTAGTTTTCGGCCCCAAGGGTCTGGCAGAAGTAAGTTTGCATCACAACTTCAGAGGCCTCACCTTTGTTTTGTTTTCTCTCTCTCTCTATCTGTTTTTAGAGGATTAATTTGATACATGACATTACAATTTTGTGAAATTTAAAATATGCCATTCGGACCCACATGTTATTCACTGGTCCCATCTGTCATTGACACATCGATGTCATATTTCAAAGTTTACAAAATTGTAATGGCATGAATCTAATTTGGACGGTGTTTGAGTTGAGAGGTACAAGCGATCCAGCAAGAAAAAATGACCGATGAGAGTTTTTTTTTTTTTTTGGGTAGCAAATTAATGTGAGGTAGTGCAGTGGAAAGTGACTCTTAACTCATATTTGAGACCTTCTGCCATTCAAATTCCTCTAGGTGCATGATTGTTTTCTCCAATCATTCATTGAGAGCTGTTCACATTGATTCAGATTCTTAGTTGTTCATATTATTCTTGCTTTATCTGTTAATTGCTGTGGTCAAGGTTTTAGAAACTGGGCTCCGGCCGGTTTTCGATTTGACAAAAAACCGGCCGGCTAACCGGATTGCTACAGTGTTAGGTGCGGTTTTCGGCCGAAAACCGGACCCAACCCTATACCAGACCGGACCGGTTTGTCTGAAAACCGCGAAAACCGGCCGGTTTTCTCCGGTTTCTAAAACCCTGGCTGTGGTTATTCATAGCTCTTTCAGCCCTTGGCAACATGCCAACATCTATAAATCAGTTGGACAAGGAGTGTGGTGTATTTCTGAGAACAAAGGCTGATTATAGAGTTGCTATTTATGTGGGCATGACATGTGTAACTCTGGTCTATTTAGTCTACTGTTCCATCTGCCTTTGCAATGGATGTCTCTGTTACCCAGATTTTGGTTTTAGAGAATATACAATATAACTGTTAGTTATTAACATATTTATTAATTAGTATATGGGTCAGGGGAGAATGCTGGCCTAAATCATGGTTCTGGTATTGCTAACTTTTACGTGTTCCTATCCATGGATCTCTTTTGTTGATATTCAATCCTTCAACTCTTTACAGACTCTTCCCATGTCTCTGCTTCTTTACTTGAGTAATCACATATGTTGGACACAAATATGTTGTCAAGCTAGCATTACTGGAACAAGAACTGACAATAATTCTCATTTGCTAACTTTTTTTTCCAGGTAGCCAGGAATTTGGGGAAGACTCTGCGTGCTTTTCAGCCAACCATTAGAGAGTTACAGGTTGGTTCTTGAATCATGATTCTTTGTTGCAGTAATTTTGTGAATATTGTTACATATTGGAATACAAATTTTTGCACCTTAGGATGTATCAAGGGAGTTCAAGAGCACTCTTGAACGTGAAATTGGAATTGATGAGGTTCCCCCATCAACGAATTATAAGCCGACAACCACAAATTACAGCCAACCACCTGCTGTCGATCCAAGTTAGTTGGTTTCTCAGAAGTTGTTTTCAACAGAATCGTGCATTCCGATCAAAGGCCATAAATATCTCTCCATGCACATGCACTCTTCCGATTCGTTGCTGCTTTTGTAAAATCTGCATTTTACCTGTACGACATTGTTTGCTTCATTAATAGTTCTGCCTCATTTCATTTTGTTGATTGCTAACCAATAACCTGAGTTGTTTGCTATGTACTAAGAACAAGCAAATATCTCTGAAAATTGTTATCCAGTAACAAATCAATTGTCTAGCAACAACCCCGATATATGTGACGATATTTTGTAAAGAAAAAAAGCACATGCAGACTCTTTGCTTTGGATTTTGTACGAAAATTGTCTTAAAACTGGCTAAGAAAATATCCTATTATAGTCACTGAATTAGCTCAAAATATGAACTAACCCTAGTCTAGTGAAATTGTTGGATCCTAAATTGCAATCGAATGTGCTCATTGCTATCAATCCTGCATTTAGATGTGAAGCCTGAAACTACACCTTACACTAGCGAGGAACTCATGAAAGTAACTGAAGAACAATTGGCTGCATCAGCTGCCGCTGCTTGGAATCCACAACCTCCAGCCACATCACAACAGCAAGGTCTGTCTGATATTTTTAGTCTTAAAATTTAGAACGGTCAGGGTATCTTCCATTTGTAATAGACTTCCACTACATGTTTTGACAAATTATTATGAGAACCTTCGCATGTTACTTGATGCACAATTTGCATTTCAGAAGCAACATCCACTTCTCAAAGTAGTGACGGAGCTCCATCAGGAGTGAATGATGGTCCTGCTGCTGCAGCAGCTGAGACAGATTCAAGGCAAGCAAATCAGCCTGAGAAGGCGGATACATCCACCTCTCAAAGTATTGTCTCAGCTCCATCTGGAGGGCATGATGGTCCTGCTACCTCAAATTCAAGCCAAGCATCTCAGCCTGAGAAGGCAGATGCGAATACATGATGCAGTTTAACAGTGACACTGGACTGAGAGAGCAATTGGATCAGGACGAATAGTTTTTTTTTTTATTCTGTGAGATGTAGTGTAGCATGAGCGTTTTCAAAGCTTCGGCGCGTTCTGTTTATGTTGTCCTATTGTAGCATTGGCGGATAGTAGATGTGAAAGGCTGTGTATAGTTCCGGCCTCTGATGTTGCCACCACGGTTACTTGTATCTCTACATTGTTTTTTTTGTAACTTATTGTGAACCACGAGGGTTATATGGAGTAATTTGTAGCCACGTCAGAATCGGTGTTTGGGTACCACCAATTTCATGGTTTTAGAAACTTAAGTGTCCTGAATTTATTTATTTTTTTTGAGTTTTGAAAACTCCAGTACAGACTACTTTTTTCTAAATCGAGCGGATAGCACACTTTTTACTAGCAGTTATATCTAGCCAGCTGAGCCAGGCCAAATGGGCCAGCCCGAGGCCCAATGATTTTGGCCCGGTTAGACTTGTTCTCGAGCCTGTTTAACCCGGTCGGCCTGGCCCGCCACGGCTCGTCTGGCCGCTTATCATTTTACTAAAATTTAATATTATAATATATTATAATTTGATTTATTTATATTAAAAATAAAAAAAATTTGATATTATATAATTAATTTTTATTAATTTTTCAAAAAAATCATATTTATTTCTTTTCCGTGCTTCAGGCCGGCCCGGTCCGACACGGCCTCAAGCCGTATTTGGGCCTGGGCTGACAGCCCGCGGGCCGGCATAGCCTGACACAATCAACTAGCTAGCCCGAACCGGGTCAAACTCTGAGGCGACCAGAGGCGGCCCGGCCCTCCCGTTGGCCAGGTATACTAGCAGTTGTGCCTCCTTTAACAACATGGAGACCTCACGGACAGGCAGTTCTCTACCTGCTTCCACATGCCAAAGTCACATGAGTTTCGTATACTTCCGTGGCTAGGTAAAAGGCATGGAATTGCATTATAAGTAAGTACTTGTTTGATACATTGCCACCAAGTTTTAGCCAGTTGTGTTTTTTTTCTCTCAAAATAAACAGAAGGAACCTAGTCCTGGATTAGTTCTGTGAAACGTCACAGGATCTACCTATCTAACATTTGTACATGTGTCTTTTGCTGAAAAAAAATTCATCTACTAGTTTTATTTAAAACAGGGGAATACTTCAAAAATACCATAATACCCAAACAGTAGTTTCTCTCAAAACCAAAAAAAAACTTTGTTTTTAGAATACTATGGTATTATCTACATCTAGTTTTTAAAACTATAGTTTCTCAATACCATAGTTTTTTAAAACTACAACACCCAAACGGATTCGAAACAGTATTTGCTGTAGTGTTTCTATCCTCATTCATCATCCGATCTGAATCTGACGTAATTTGGTGCTTTGACTGCTTAACATGCAGTTGCAGGCTACTGCACAGGATCCGTGTCCTGCACATTCAGTGATACTCCCTTCGTCTCAAAATAATATATTTTTAATTTTTTAAAATCGTCGTTTGACCATTAGTTTTATTCAAAAAATTTATAAAAATACAAAAATAAACAAGTCAAGCTTAAAGTACTTCTAATAATAAATTATTTTATAATAAAATAAATAAAATTTTCACAATTTTTTTAAATAAAATGACCGGTGAAAAAGAGATGTTACACTTATTTTGAAACAGTGAAAGTATACCCGAAGGGGCTTCTAGCTCGGGGAGAAAAGATATGGATTCCCATGCACACGTGGCAGCTTGCTCTTGGATGATTATTATTGTCACATATCACATGACATACTTATGTCCACTTGCATACTCCATCTTTAGAAAGTCCTTCAAGCAATTGGTTATACAAGTGAATGTAGGTACGGTATTGATTTGTTTGCGCGTCAAATCTGTCAGTGACACATCCCCATATATATGCCGCGTTGCATTGACCTCAAACTAATCTATCTTATCAATTTGTACCTAATGCTTCCACATTTCTTCGATAATGCGAATATTTTTTTTGGCGTGTTTCCACTTCAAACAACCTAACAAGCAATAATAAAAATAGCAACGCAAAACTTTGATGGCAATACTAATTCAAAGACCGATAATCCCACTTTTTTCTTGAACATACAGGAAAACTGGGTGTCATTTCATTAAGAAAAGAGTGAAATAATGAACAAAGGAGGGGTAAACCCCTTTACTCAAATCCTGAACAATCTGACAGCATACAATTGCTGCTGAAAATAAAATACCCATTGAACGGATACAACCTGATACTGAAATGTTTGCGACAAAAAATTGGCGCCAAATGGCACCAATAAACAGCTTGCTGGATAACCGGTTCGTGCGTTATAAGTAACAAATTATATGTGAAAGATTACATATGAGCACATACACACGTATAGCTAGCCTCTTATTGTTATTACTGTCAGACTTTTTAAGCATTTCCATCTTACAGATATGCACATATAACAGCCTACTTCGATCCTCTGCTCGAACAAGCAACTTCGTTTTAATATACTAATAGTAGGTAGGAGCGTACAAAGTTGATTTGTTAGAGTGAACGTCCCTATCAGAAACTGCATCTTTCTCTACTAACTAACCATTTCTACATCATACATAACACATAATACGCCACATCGAGTTGACCTCATGATAATCTATCTAAGTAAACACTTGGGTTTATAATTAGTTGTTGTTGTTAGGATAAGGATTTTAGCTTAAAACGTACATTGAAGTTGTTGTGATAACGACAACAATTTAATAAATGATAGAGTAGTACTATTTTATACTAAGAGAATGCATGGAGGATGGGATGAAATATTCAAAATAAAAGATCAAGAGGTCCTACGATGGAAGGGAGATGGTACCACGGAAATGTACTTCAGGTCAGCCCTCCTCCTCTATAAAAGCATCTGAACATCCAGGGCGCAAACCACCAGCAAGACCTCGGCTAAGCATTACTGCTACTGCATACACACCGATAGAGAGAGGCCATCTCGATGAAGTCCCTCGTCGCCCTGACCTGTTGCCTCCTCGCCCTCGCTTACGCAGCCACCACCGCCTCCGCCGCCACATGCACCTTCGACATCTTCGTCAAGACGGGGGAGAGGCTAGGCGCGGGCACCGACTCCCGCGTCACGCTGCAGATGAGCGGCGCCAGCGGCCGGACGCTGGTGATCCGCAGCCTGAAATCGTGGGGCCAGATGGGCGCCGGCCACGACTACTTCGAGCGCGGCAACCTCGACAGGTTCAGGGGCACCGCCCAGTGCTTCCGCCGCGGGCCGTGCAAGATGCTGCTGTCGACCAGCGGCACCGGCGATAGGCCGGGGTGGTACGTGAGCACCGTGCGAGTCGTCCAGCTTGGGCAGGGCAACGTCACGTCCAGGTCGCACACGTGGAAGGTGGATCAGTGGCTCGCCGAAGATGAGCCGCCGTTCCAGCTCTCCGCGCTCCGGGACGACTGCAGGCCTTCTACGGCGGCACTGCCTCAGCTTCCGTCTCGGGTTGAAGCAGATCTGTCGTCGTAAATGAATGAATCACTCTAGCCTGAAGCTGTTGTTGTGTTCATGGTGTAACTTGAATAAGCAACTTTGTGTGCACCGTTGTATGCTATGTGTAGTCATCCATCATCGTCACGACCAACCAGTACTGTATTGTTCGTCAGTGTAGTCATTACAAAGCAACCATTGTAATTTTGTAATGACTGAATAATACTGTATTTGCTTGTTTTCATGGACCTTCCTATCTGTTTTTTCTTAAGGCAGTGGGCGAGCAAGGATTTTCAAACTCCAGTACTCGGGGGGAGTATGGGTACAAGTGAACCGACCGTAGCCTATAATTACTCCCTCTGTTGTTTAATCACTGATTTTTAACATTAATTTTCATCATTCATCTTATTAAAAATATACTAATAAATATCATATATTTTGTTATCATTTATTTTTTGATTAAAGATATTACTTAAAATATAACTTATAATTTTATACACTTGAACTAATTTTTAAATAAAATGAATGATGATATTAAAAATCAATGGCAATAACAATTAAAAGAAAAGACAACCGCACATTTTAATTGCATATATGACTTCTATCATCCTAATTTTTTTGAATTAATTTGACACATGTCATTATAATTTTGTGAAATTTAAAATATATCATTCGAACTCATATGTCATACACTTGCAGAGCCCTCCATGTAAGTGACATATTAATAGCATATTTTAAATTTTACAAAATTGTAATGGCGTGTATCTAACGAGCCCCATTTTTTTTCCTAGGCAGATCCGGTATGGTGTGGAAAAAAAAACCAACTTTTTCAGCTTCTAGCTTTATCCTCTAGCTCCTTTTCTAAAATCTTCACTGCTATAAAAGTAGGATTTGGTGGTGTTGGTGTGCCTGCCAACTCCCAACTTGAGCCATCGGATTAGCATCCAGCGGTTGGGCTGTTTAGCGCCGACAGGTGGGGCCACAACCTCTCACCTCTGTCTCCAGTTCAGTTCGTCCTCCTCCTCATCCGCCTCGCCACCTCAATACGGGATTGAAATGCATGCTCTTTCTGGGACGAAGCAATCTCTCCCTTTGAAGTTGACATCGAGTTCCTGATCCATGGCCTTGGTGGCAGCAACGCATCACAAAGAAACATACTAAAACGGATCAAAAACATGCAAATCTATAAATCAAGATGGAATCGCTTTTTGCAGGGAGTGACATTTGATGGGGATGGTTGGTTTCATCGAGTATTTACTGTTAGAAATTGATTTCTACCCATTTTGGTTCAACAGTTCTAATGGGTCTTGACCTAATCGTGTCCCCTGTCGCCAGCGTCATAATAAATAGAGGTGGAGGGCCGACCGGAACTTATGACCTAAGTTCATCAGTACCGTCGCACCCCACCGACAAACTCTAAACCCGATCTGTGAGGGGGCGCTGTGCCGACGGAAAGCACCACCGCCGTCACCGCCACGACGACCGCCGTCACCGAGAGATCGACGACGTCGCCGTGACTCCAACGCCACTGGCCTCTCCACCGACCGACGCTGCCCAAGCGCAGAGGACCGCACCGACAAAGGGCAGATGGCCGGATCGTCTTCTACGACTCCAGCGATCGGATCTGAAGGTATTCACCACCTCCGAACCACAGATCTATTACCGACACGAAACTCTCAGATTTACACTCCTAGACCCAGAGAAAAGATAACTACATTTACCTGCAATCAATTAAGAACACAAATCACAAGACTTAAGTGGTTCAGGACGCGCTCAAACCATGGAGAGAGAGAGAGAGAGAGAGAGAGAGAGAGAGAGAGAGAGAGAGAGCTGACCATGGCTCCGGCAGGCCGGCGAGGAGACCTCGATGGGGAGGGGGAGAAGCGTTGTGCAGCCCCTGTCTGCTCTCAGCGCCATGAAGATTGCGCGGCGGTGTCCTGCCGGCAGCATGGGCGGAAGGCCATTGAAATCGAGAAGATGGGGATACGAAAGGAGAGTGGCAGCTACATAGTACTTACTCCGTAGCTGTTTTTTTTCTTTTTTTTCGTGGGGGGCACTGGGTTTTGTGGGAGCGTTGGTTCGCATGCTGTGGCCGTGTAGATTTCTTTGTTCTTGATTTTTCGTTCTTTGGAAAAATCCGGAACAGGCAGCATTACCAACATGAGCACGGATGGTTCCGATTTAGGTCAGCATTACCAACATGAGCAAGGATGGTTCTGGTTTAAGTCCTTTTGAAACGAAGGAATTTTGTATTAAAGGGTTTAATTTTACAGAAAAAAATATAAAAATCAAGAAAAAGCTCATGTTTTAAACAGAGAATTGGAATACAAGAATTTCAAAAAAAATGAAGAATTTAATAAAAATACCTTTGTTCAAAAGAGACCTTAATTTTTTTGGTCCGTGCAGCTGCCACGGGCGTTGAACTAGTAAGGAAAAAAAATTGGCTCCTCCTAGAATCTTTTCGTATGGATTCAACGAAAGTTGCATGGAATATGCTAATTAGGCCTTGTTTTTTGTCCTTACTAATATGTGCAATAAAATGGGTGAAGCTTAACCGAGCAACAAGCTCAACGGTCAAAATTGATGTTAAAAATTAATTGTGTCAATATTTTAAAATTGAAGGGAGTAGTATTTTTTTACTAAGAAGAGTTATATATACAATCATTTTAATTGCAGATACTTAGCAGGAAAGCTAGGTGAGTGCTCAACCTAAAAACTACTACTACAACTCGGATCGGGGTCCTCAATCAATTCAGTGGTGCTACAGTAAATGGCATTGGGTAGAGTTCAAACCATTCGATCTGACATAAACGCTCCATGTGCATCGCTACAGTATCATAAACAGCAACTGACGAACAGTATTTTCATCTACAGTACCAACTAAATAATTCGAGCGCAGTTCTAAGTCACGGTACTGTAGCACCTCTCTCAAATCACTGTACACGTGCTACGTTACCCTGAATTTTGTCCTCTAATTCAGAGGATTTGGATTTGGTGTTGTCCGAACGTGTACGGTGTACCATGGCGAACGGAGTAACTAAACGACCTCGCGATCTCCTACATCTCTCCCAGGATCTATGAAGTGAAATCTAGCTCTGACCTGTGGTTTCGTCGCATGCATGTTCCAGATTGCAACCAGCTCTTGGCAGATCTTGCTATAATTAAGAACTTGATAAGCCTATAACACTGAATACATCCAATAAATTTACGTAAAAGCTGATCCAAAGTAGTAGAAAATTTAAACCACTAAGAGGAGGCGGCGTATATATCTTCATGAATCGCTCTTAGATTATCGCCGCCACACTTGACGTCTACCCGACGAGATCGGCTACAAGTGATGAGTCAGCTAGCGATTAAGTTGACCTGCATGCGCTCCTGAAGACCCGGGCCACGCGTCAAGACAAACAACGTGGTAAAAAGATTATGATGCGCGCATGCATGCACGTGGATAGCTAGCTGATCGGGTTATTACCGTCACAAATCACATGCAAGTATTTGACGTCCCTGTTAATTACACACTCCATCTACAGAAATAGCTTCTCAAGCGATAGGCAACTGGTTACAGATTAAAGTAAGCTAGCAAATTGCTCAAAATTTTGCAACAAGTAATTCTTACCTAACCAAATATTACTAATAACACTCCAGCTGCTGGGAAAAAAAGTTGACTTTTTGTGTGAACGCTTGCACCTAGGGAACTACACCATTTCTACATTTACATAACGCAGTATATAGCCACGTCGATCGAGTTGACCTCATGCTAGTCAACCTTATCCCATGGATAATCACACCGGAATCATCGCACGATCTCATGCAAGCGTGCTTATCAATAGTTTCATCCAGGGAACACGTAAGTGCTTTGCAGTCGTGGACACGTACTGCTTCAGCTAACACTCCGGCGCCCGGCCTATAAAAACACATCACCACCATAGCATATATACAACGCACAAACCACCAGCAGCTTCAGCTTACGACGCACATCACGATGAAGTCGTCCACCATCGCCCTCGTGACCTGCTGCCTCTGCGCCCTGGCCTACGCGGCCACCACCGCCTCCGCCGCGTCGACGTGCCGCTTCGAGGTCCTCGTCAAGACCGGCGACAGGAAGAACGCCGGCACCGACGCGCGCATCTCGCTGGAGGTGAGCGGCGCACGGGGGCCAACGCTGAGGATCCGCAGCCTCAAGGCGTGGGGCGGCGAGAAGAGCCGCAACTACTTCGAGCGCGGCAACCTCGACGTCTTCCGGGGCACTGGACCCTGCCTGACCGTCACGCCGTGCAGGATGCAGCTCGCCTTCAGCGGCACCGGCAGCAAGCCCGGGTGGTACGTGAGCTACGTGCAGGTCAAGCAGATAGGGTTGTCGTCCCTGAAGCGCAGGTGGGACATCGAGCAGTGGCTCGCCGCGCCGCCGCGCCAGCTCTCCGTCGTCCGCTACGACTGCAGCTACCCCCCGAAGTGAGACGCGGACGTGACGACGATCGATCGTCTGGGATGGTTACTTGAAGAATAAACTTGAGCGCACAGTTGTGTGCTGTCGCGATGAACTATTGTGTGTGGTTCGCCAGTGTTTGTATGTACGTACGGTTCATGATAATGAACCAGCTGCAGTGTAATAATAAAACAGTTCGTCGATCATATAGTAATAAACCTACAAAATATGTGTTACTGTTGTGTGCTTCACTTTGTTCATGTGATGTGGTTTGAGCTTATCACCCAATGAAACAGTCTCTACGAGTGCACATTTTTCCATTGGTTGCTTCGCTGCATCTGGGGATGCAATCTGAGTTGAGAGAATCTGTTTGGTAAGTTGTACAGAGCGGCTACAAGTCATTGAGTATCGTTAGTTTGTTGTATGGCGTCAGTGTAGATCGAAACATTACGTGATAGGGTATGATGTTGTTCTAACTAAGTCTGAAATCTCATTGTTCTTGATTGGTACCGCATAACAATTCTGAGACATTAGTTAAAAACAAATTAGTGACATTACATACAACATAAGATCAGAACAACTAACAGAACGTCGACACAACATCTCCATCAGGCTCCAAAGTCCTAACCATTTATACATATACTCCATCCGTTCTTTTAATTGATGTCGTCGTTGACTTTTAAATTCAACTTTGACCATTCGTCTTATTCAAAAACTTTTGAAAAATTTCATATATTTTTATATAATTTGATTTATCATTAGAGTTATTTGAATCACAACTTCAAATTTTACACATTCGAGCAAATTTTTTAAATAAGATGAATGGTCAAAGTTGAATTAAAAAATCAACAGCGACATCAATGAAAGAACGAAGAGAGTACAAGATTAGAGGTGTTAATAGGTGCACTTAAGGTAAACCAGTGAATTTTTTTAGTTTAAAAAAATTTCTCAAAAGTGGAGGGGAAAAGCTAGTTCATTTTCTTGAACTAAAAAGGCTCAGAGAATAACCTAATTGTGTTTAGTTTTTCACCCCTATACGAGATGGGGTGAAATTGTTCCACCAGTGCTGCTACCTAAGTCATCGTCTGCATTCTTGTATTCTTCCTTTGCATGTATCTCTCATGTGCGGCACATAATAGGCCTCAACTATTATGCGCATGTAAGGTAGAAACGATGCCCATGCTCAATTAACAACATAGAGTACTAGAATTGCAAATCTATGAGAAAGAGAGTGCGTTTGATGCCACTCCGATCCTAACTAAAAATTGTTCATTACTCATTTATTGGCCAATTATCTAACATATTCCTTTCTTTCTTAAATTATAGGAGTACTAAAATAAATGTATAGTCAAATATGATGTTACGTCAATGGTGTACATCTTTCTATATAAATATTTTGTCGAACCAGATGGTTCGTCGTTAGTAATTTACTCGGTCTCTCAATATTAATAGGTCTGAATTAATCATATAAGATTTTCTTGGTCACTCGATCGAACAAATTACTAAAGAGAAAAGCTGTCACCTACTTATAAGTAATTCTTGCGGAATGTTAGAGATCCTGTTCAATTTAACTTTAGCCGCAGCAAAAAAAAAAAAAATCAAAGATTGATTAGCACAATTCTCTCGATGCTACGCATGCTAGAGGACTAGCTTGTCCTGTTTGTCTCTGCACGGCATCTTTAAGAGAGGAAAATTTGTTGCTTCCTTTTTTTGCAGCGAAACGCGAGTTTTTGCATCATGGATAGGCTCAAGATGAAGAAAATTCTAGCAGGGCGGCTAACTGAAGTTATCGTCTCAGACGGTCACCGAGAACCAACTCTTGTTTCTTCTACTTCCTGCATGAATCTGACACAATAAAAACACACGGCGAGGCAAAAAGAACATACTTCTATGAGAGAGAGAGAGAGAGAGAGAGAGAGAGAGAGCAGGGACTACAGCATGCAAGGCAGCTCGAAGGACTCGTACCCTCCACAAGGTAAGTTTCCATTCCTTCTGAGACTGTATGTGTGACCAATCATCCCTTGTCCAGTTAGCTAGCTAGCGGAGTTAACGCACATGAACAATTCTGAGCAATTTTCATGTCCGAATGCTTGATTTTCTCAGCGCACAGCTTGTACCCACAGCCCCAGCCAACGGTGTACCCTCCACCGCCGAATCCGCACGGACAGGGGCAGGGATACCAGTACCGGTACCAGACGTACTTGGGCAATGAGGAGGAGAACCCTTCTTCTTCCAACAGCAGCAGCTGGTCGGGTCACCCGCCTCCTCCGGCCGCTCACTCTCAGGCGCCTTTCCAGCACGGCTACCAGGACGACGCCGACTGCATCACCTTCCTGAGAGTATGGTATGTTTCGTTCTGTGCTTGCTCTGCTTCGTCAGGAGTAGGTTTCTGAACCTCACTTCGCTTGCAGCTTTGCCGGGCTGTGCTGCTGCTGCCTGCTGGAGCAGTGCTGCGTCTGGTGAGTGGTACTATAGCAGGAACGACGAGGAAAGAGACCGGCCGGGCGAGTGAGTGAGCAATCTTCTCTCCAGCTGCTGTTCGGGTAGCACTGCGATCCACTCGCCAGTCGCCACTGAAAGCAGCTTGTAGTTACTACTGCGCTTGCGATGATGGATGGCACAGCAAGTCGCATCGCTAGTTGTTCGTAACTTTGTAATAGTAGTGGAGTATGTGTACGCGGAAATAATGTCGCGGTCATCAGGTCGAGACAAGGCAAGATGATTATGCACGAGTACTGTATTCACCGAGGCACCAGCTGCCATGGAAAGTGTCGATATCGAAGGGATTTCTCCTCCAGAGTCCAGATCTTTGAGAGAGAGCTAGAGAGACGCAAGTTTCTGTGTCGTAATCTGCAGGCCGCAGACGGTGTCCAGGGGCGTGGACGGATTGGGACTCGACGACGCAGCGTGCGTGCGCGCGCGCGTGCCACCGCACCAGCGCCGCGGTCAGTGCGCGCGTGTGGGCGCGGCGCGAGGACAGCGACGAGTGGGAAGCAAGCCCCACGTGTTGTCATCACCCGCTGCCTTGGCTTGTCCGGCCTGGCTTTCCTAACGCAGTCGTCAGTCTCTCTGCTCGCCACCCTCCGAGCTTGGACGACGACAGCACAGCTCGGCCGGTGCCAGCCTCCAACGATGTTGGATTCCATCCTGACCAAGCTGTCTCATCGGAAACACACAACTGTCCGTAAACACGAACGCAACAATCAGCAGTGAATCGGAGAGCCATTGAGAAAGCTTTTACTGTAATACACTTCCTAGCACAGAGAACACCCATGATGACCAACACAAGTGATAGTACATAAAATGATCACTGAACAAAATGTCATTCCACGAACACAGCATTCACAGGAGCTAAGGACCGAATCCTCGTCGCCGGAACGTGTCCCCATCAGGAGTCGAAACAAACACTACAACAACAGCAACAAACAGCAGCGGGCAGTTTCATTGTGCCGATCTATGTCAAAAGCAAATGGTACACTAGAGATTACACGGTGAGCCGACTGAGGTTGGGAAGAAAAAAAATATGGAGGTCCTCTGAAGTCGAGTGCGAACGCCCAGGATGACAGCAGTAAAAGTGTCTCGGTGCCCGTATCTGATCAAACACTTTTAAAGGGTGAGGTGATAACGGATCTCTGCCAGTTTCGCTCCGAGATGAGGGCGCACACCGGTATGGCCTTTCCTGGCACGGCCCTGCCAAGGGAGGAGAGACACTTCAAGAACTTGCCGCTGACGCCATGGCCCACAGCCTGCCAGATTCCGCCGACCATCTGTAAAAGCAATCGAGTGGGAGTGGGGAGACTGAGTTAGACGTATCAGATGCTAATGCTTTCTGCTGCTCCATACTGATAATGGAAATGAATGATGCATAGGCTGACTGGAATTTTGCACAACCAACTTGATTGCTACTCCCTACTACAATGGATGTATGAAGAACACAGAACAAAAAACGAATAGGTTGTGATTTTGGCAGAGTAAAGGTTTTTCAACATTTGGTTTAGGTATTATCTAGCCTGATCTCTTCACAATCAGATTTGGCTTTTTTTTTAAGTCAATGATGATTGCAGAAGCTTCTCCATGATGTATTTGAGATCTAGATTACACTAATGTTGGATCTTAGTGCCCAAACAAACTAGGAAACCAGCCATTGCTCACAAAAGCGAAACGGCAACAGGTATAACAAAACAGTTAACATAAGTTACTTCTGAGCAAAATATTTCTTCAAATAGCGATACTTCGGTAATCGGTACTAGTTTGCATGTTAGGGATCACAAAATATGCATTTAAAATACTACATTCAAAAGAAGTGCTAAACATGGGCAGTAAATTCCAGAGTACAAGCAAATTAATTGAGAAAGATAAATAGATAAATTGTCATGCTAGCAAGACATTTCCAGATCAAAGAAGATGGGCATGGGAAAAAGGATAACCTTTTAGTGTGGGAAGGTACGGGTCTACTCTCAGCTAGCTCTATAGGATCTTAACAAAATTTGGTGCATCATGCCTTGCTCCAGCAATCGTGCGGTAGACATACAACTTTTCCACTTTAGAGGGATCTACAGGGTTTTCCTCCATTTCACCACTTCCATCTAGTTCATTCATTATCTCCACGTTTAGCATCGGCATGCTTGACGCAAGTTCCTCACACCCCTTCAATGTGACATTGCATGATGACATCCAAAGGGATCGCATTGTTTCATATTTGGTAACATTTCCCAACAGTGCATCATCACCAAATGGACTGTCTCTAATCTCTAGCTTCCTTAGATTCTTGCATCCATCCATAACATGCATCATCCCCTTGTCACTATCTCCAGCAAATGCTATAGAAAGCATCTCAAGTTGCTTTGCATACTTTCCAATGTACATGAAAACCTTGTCGGTCAGAAGACCCGATATCGATAGTCGCCTTAGTCCCTTGCATTCACGAACAATTGCACCAAAACCTTCATCTAATGGCTCACTTGTCACGGCATCTGGCTTCCTGGGCTCAAGAATGCAGAGTCTAAACCGTATGAAATTTGGGCAGTTCTTAGCTATTGTAATTAGTGCATCATTGGTCATCTGGTGACAGAAATACAGCAAAGAGCTCAATTTTGAGCACCCTGATGATATTGCAACAAGTCCCTCCTCTGTCACCGCAGAATAACCAGCAACATAAAAATCTGATGGGAACACCCTGAGTTCTTGTAGATCTTTGCAAGTGGAGGCCACTACTTGCAAGCCCTTATCAGAGATGCAATCCAGTACCTGTGAAGGCAAAATTATTTACTTGCTTTCATGAGAAGTATGTGGAAAACAGTAAGCAAAGAGGGCGGGATGGAGGGAGGGGCTCACCCAAAGACGTTGAAGCTTCACACAGCGGCTGATCATTTTAGTGAGATCTGAATAATCCAATGTAGGAGTATAGCTCAAATTTAAACCAGTTAGTTGATGACATATGGGATAGATAAATGGAACACAAACAGGGGAAGCATCCCAAAATCCTGACAGGCTCCTCAGCATTTTGCATTTCTCCATGGCATTGGTCAATCGGTGGTATGATTCAGTTTGGAACTCATCTGTCAAATTCCCCGTTCCCAAATCTTCCAAACTAGGGGTGCGCATCAGTATCTTCGACAGCGTATCTACTGAAACAGCTCGATTCAACCTCAAACTGCGTAGGTTAGGAGACTTGGCAACAAGTCTCTCCAGCAAAGCAGAATCCACCTCCCCTTTGATGCAAGCAAAATTCAAGGAGACAAGTGAAGTGCAGGAATCCGGGAAGCAGGAGAGCCATCTAGACCCACGGTCATCCACGTCATTTTCCTGCAAATCTAACTCCCTCAAGAGCCTAGACAATAAACAAAGTGAAGAAAACAGTGTGAACACATTGACAAAAAAATACAATACAAGAAGAATGGAAATTAGCCTTCAGTAAAATCAAACAGCAACCCACTACAAATAAGTTTGAATCAATGTAACACGACTTGCATTTAAGCCTAGAAAGAAGTTATGCACAACAACACCATGGTAAACAACCTATCTATACTTATCTATATTCTATATAGAATTGGGTACACAATTGCCAAAACCAGAGCAATTTATCATAGCGAATAAGACTTTTAAAAGAGCACACCAAATCTAACAGAACCTATTACGAGTAACGCATAAGCGGAACCTAAATGCCATTTGAAATATCCTTTGCTTTAGCAGTCTGCCCGTAACAGAGATCCTATTATTTGAAAATTTTAGCGAGGATGTAGCAGAAAGATGCACGGATGTGAACAGTTGTGCTGAGAACGGTGATACGCTTCGAAGAAAGGCATGTCACGTAAGCAAGAGGCATTGTACATAAGAATTAAGAAAGCAACAAAGCCATTCCAATTAGAATTCACTCCACTCCAATGAACCAAGTCCTGACGCCAGGAATTGTTGTCAGGCTGCATTGCCAAACCATAAACAAATTATACACTTGAGGAACTGGAATTTCCGAGAACTTACTTGCAGTGACTGGCAATATCAGCAAGCCCTTCGGTGCTGAACCCCTCGCAGCTGATTAGGACAAGAGCCTTGAATCTTGGGAACGACCGAGCTAGCAGTTCAAGGCTATCATCAGACACCACCATCCGCTTCATCCGCAGCTCCTCAAGACCCACGCAGCCCCTCGCTGCAGCCTCAATCCATGGCGCAGCATAGCCACCCCAATCAGGCGGCACAAGATTGAAGTCTGCAAAGTGTGGCTTCCCCTTCACAGTCAAGGCCCGCACATTGGGGAACCTCCAGACCACACGCTCGGGCCGCACAGCGTAGCAGTTCCCCACGAAGACAGCGCGCCGGCTCAGCCTCTCGATCTCATACCACACCTTGCACACGAGCGAGACTGTGTTCCGGTCGCTGTGAGACGGCAAGAAGCTGAATATGTGCTCCACCACTTCCTCAGGGAAGTAGGTCATGGTGCCCTCCCCCACCAGCACCTTGTTACCAAGGCCACAGAGGGACTGGATCTGATCCTTCCGGGCCTCCAGGTTATTGAGCAAGAACCAAGATATCAACGACACTGGAATGTGATCCGCTTCCTCACAGCTACCACGCGATGCAGCAAAGACCAAAATATCAGCAATAACAGAAACAGTCTCGTAAGCACATCACATCCAGCTAATCTCTTGGACGACCACTACGCAACAACTAATGGTAGCCCAACATCTGAAACCACTGGCATTCACTCCGTTCCGCAGACCAGCAAGCAAGTCACCAAACAGGGCAGCTCAATGACTTTCAGATCTGCAACAGACGCTCCTTCCCACAGTCACCGCGTCCGCCAACCATGTCCTATTCGGGCATGAGAGGCCCCAAGCAACTCGAAACGAGCGGAAGATGGCGACCTCCCGTCCCCGATCCCGCCACACCGGAACCTGCAAAAAAGGTTAGCCACGGCGTCAACTCTCGCCGACCACGAGAAAAAAAAAATACCGCGAGGAGGAGGAACCAGAGCCCGGAAAACGAAAGGAGACGGCGCACCTCGCTCAGATCCGCGGCGCCGGACCACCAGATCTAACCCATGGACGCGTCGAGGCGCCCCGGCTTCCTCGTCACCCCCGCGAAGCTCGCTAAAAATCGCCGCTTCAGCGGAGGACAGACCACACGCCGCCGCGCCGTGGGCGGCAGGAACCGGCGGGCCTCCCCGGTCAAGGCGCTCGGCCGCTCGCTGAAACGGCAGCCGATGGATGAATCCGGGGCGAGCGCCCGGCTGCGGGTGGCCGGGAGAGGAGGGCGGCCACTCGGCGTGCCGCGGGATGGGGCAGGCCCGCGAGAGCGCGGCCGGAGCTGGAGGCGAGGGAGCGGGGGAGGGGAGGGTGAGGGAGAGTGAGAGATGTTGGAGGCTGCTCTCTCCTCTCTCGCTCTCTTCAGTTCGGTGGAGGGGGACCGGTGGTGAACCGGTTAATAATGGGGGCCGGTCTGGCGGACCGGCCCCGAACAGGGCGGGCGCATGTGTCCCTGTCCACCGGCTCCGGATAAGATGTGAGGGTGTCAGAAGAGCGCTGCAATTGCTACACGCACAGAGTGGAGTGACGAGGTTATCTGAAGATATAAGTATTTTCTCTGGTTATATACTTTAAATGATCATAAATTTGTAACATACTTCTTTGTACTGTGTAGAGACATAAGAATCCATATAAAATGTGACTTAAATAGTTAGTATTATACTCCCTCAGTTACAAAATATAAGCATTTTTAAGTTTAGTCAAAGTTAAATTTTTATTACTTTAACTATTAATAATGAAGCATTAATGATATTTTATCGTATAAACTTTATATTTTTTTTATTCATCATGAAATAAAGTTTCATAAAAATTGTTTTTTTATATTGAAAAGTACATAATGTTCTAGATATTATTAATTAAAGTTAGAAAATTTTGACTTTGACTAAACTTAGAAATGCTTATATTTTAGAACAGATATAGTACTTTCTCCGTCGACTTTTGTTATAAGTACGTATTTGCAAAAACGAAAAACCTCTAAATGATATGGGTATTTGTATTTGCGAAATTGATCCTTCTCCTTACTTTGTGCAAGCGAGGCTATTGAATTTCTTAGCGTAGTTACAGCGTTCATCACTTAACGTGGAGGCTAACGAACCTGTTCACCTGCACTGCAAGCTAAAAGAGCTTATATGTTGATGTGTGAACTGCCTGTGATACAATATAGAGCGTGCATGGCTGCATAAGATAGTAAACAAAGCGTCACCACACCTATTCCAACACGGAGTAATTGTTGTCGAACATTGTTGTATGAAAATAAATTTATTGCTTGATTTTTGTGCTATGGTAAAAATTACGTATAATCTAGAGGTGAAAACTAAAAACAATTAGGTTACTTTTCAAACCTTTTTAGTTTAACAAAATAAACTAATTTTTCAAAATCTCCTCCACTTTTGAGACATTGGTTCATTTTTTAAACTAAAAAGATTTATAGATTAACCTTAGATACATCTATTAATACCTTAGTGTAATTGAAATGGACGAAGAGAGTATCACTCTTTCATTATTGATACGAAATGGGTGAGCCGTTCTAACAAAAAAAAAAAGTCTGGATGAGCCGACTAGCATGTGTGCCCCAAGCAATGTGATAACACAGTAAAAGCCAGCGGCAATGGTCCCGTCACAGCCTGCTGCCCTGCGCAAGCGTGGTGTCGTGGGGCGACGTGCAATACTTACCTACTGCGAGGCCGTCTCCGTACCTCTCGCTATACGGAGACTGTACCCGGTCGTCTCTACGTCAAGGACGCATGCGTCCGTCCATCTCTCTCTCCCTCTCTTGCACCGTTCATTCACTCTCTCCCCTAGAGGTAGCGAGCCGGTGTCTGTTTTCAAAAACCGGTGAAAACCAACATATTTTCACGGTTTTTTCAGTTCAATAAATTTAAAAAAATTTGAAAATTTAAAAACCGATCAACTGATCGGTAAATCAATCAAACCAACTAATAAACCGAAAAAACCGATAAAAAACCGTTCGATAAATTAGAGAAACTGGCTGGTAAACTGAAAAAACCGAGCGGTTTTCTCTCAAAATTTTGATTTTTGAATTTGTTCATTTTTCTGATTTTCTGTAGCTGTTTTTCGGTTTCGCAAAAACAGGTCAAACCGATAGATTTTCATGGTTTTAAGTGAAACCGGTCCGACCGGTTGACTGGTTTTCAGTATTAAAAAAATTTAAAAATTCAAAAAATGAAAATATGAAAACCGGTCAAACAGTGCGGTAAACTATTCAAACTAACCGATAAACCTGAAAAATGGTGAAAAACCGCTCAAACAAATTTGATTTCAAATTCAAAAATGATAAACCGAAAAAACTAGTCGATAAAAAGCTGGTAAACTGAAAAAACCTAATGTTTTTTTTCTCAAAAACCGATGCGCCGGTTTTCGAAAGCAAAACAGTTTCCAAAACCTTGGCACTGTAGCAGCATTCACCGAAATACAATAATGACAGCACTAATAATACAGTAGATCGTTAATGATTAGTTGGCGCCTCGTTGACAGACCGCCGGCCGGACGGACGGTGCAAAATGACCTCACCGTCCACCGAAATAATAGTAATAATGATATTAATGTACTGTATCCGCTTTCTGAAATCCCTATCTACCGTTGGCCAGCATCAGCGTCCACCAACGCCAGGGATTATCATTCTGTCGACTGTTGTTTCGAGACGTTGGCCGACGTCGGATCTCAGCCGTCCATCGCTGATCTCGTTGACATTGACAGGTTACTACTGTGAGCCGTCTAGAATTTGAATTTGTGCAATAAAATAAGTAGTAGTAATACTCTTTCTGTTTTAAATTATTTACATCATTGACTTTTAATATACTATTCGTTTTATTTAAAAAAATTTAA
Organism: Zoysia japonica; assembly: GCA_001602275.1. Classification (NCBI taxonomy): domain Eukaryota; kingdom Viridiplantae; phylum Streptophyta; class Magnoliopsida; order Poales; family Poaceae; genus Zoysia; species Zoysia japonica. The sequence continues at coordinate 2,383,366 of BCLF01000006.1, read as the reverse complement.
ATAAAGCGAAGGGTCAAAATTGATATTAAAAATCAACGGTGTCAATAATTTAAAATCAGAGAGAGTATTTGAAAGGTGATTTAGTTGAATGAACAAGGAACTTTAATTTTTCGTATGATAAAAATAGAGATGTGATATTCTTTTCAATTTATTCTTAATTAAAAAGCGTAGTCGTATTTATATTTTTAGATAAAGGAAGTAGCTCGCGCGTGACGGTTACTTTCGGGGTAGTAAAGTTGCATGCGGCGTTCTTCAAGGGAAGATTAACTATAGACTATCGAAACATTTGAATATCTGGATTTCAAACCAAACTAAGAAAAAACTTTCGAACGAACCAGAGAATTTCTCTTGCGTTATAAGAGTACTACCTCTATTTTAAAATATAAGTATTTTTAGGTTTGGATAAGAGCAAATTTTTTTAACTTCTATTAATAATATCTTAAAAATTACATAATTTTTATGAAAGTCTATTTAATGATGAATCAAAAAATATAATTTTTATATTATAAAACATTATTAATTATATATTATTAAGTAGTCAAAGTGATAAAAATTTGACTTTAATTAAATCTAAAAATACTTATATTTTTAAACGGATAGAGTATATGAAAAAAAACTAAAATGATTGCTGCAAGAGGATTTCTCAAACTGAACTAACAACGTGGATAACATTGTGAACGTCACATCGCAATTATATTTCGTCGCAAGTGGATTCAACGAACACAAGCTTCCAAAACATCGCACTCGTGAGATGAGGCATTTGCGGTGACGACACAATACATACTCCTTACACCTCATACTTAATTTCAATCTGAAAGCTCAGTTTCGTGTCGAGATACATCTCAGTCTTTTCAATATATTTCTACTACATCTATCTATCTTCTCTTTGTTTCTATACATCTCAATTAATTGTTCGCATCTCTATAATTTTCATGTCCAGATCAAAACAACAATTAAATTGGGATCGATGGTGTACAACTTTGAATTCCATTTCCTCAAATGTCTTTTTCTGGGACACATGGAAGCCACGAAGTTTGTTATCTCTTTCTACATGTACCCAGTGACAGAGGACCATGGTGGTGAAGTATGGCTCACATAATACCTTGATTCGGCTGCTATTGTCATCTACACATTTTTTCCATCATAAACAAACAAACATCAAGTATTTTTCAATTAATGTATCAGCATTCTATATAGCAAAAAGGTGCGATATATTGTGATTTATCATCTAATTAAGGTTTACTCAATAAGTGGTGTAAGATTTAACCCAGCTGTTCTGATAATCATTTTTAGTTGTCGTAATGTGATATGCTAACTTTACCACACCTTACATTTTCTTCGTACGTCCTCCACCACTGCGTGTATCTCATGGATAGTTTGCATAAGAGCGTCAGTTCCCAAAACAGAGCAAAATTTATAAATTTTTTGAAAAGTTGTACTGGACATGAAGACCTAAATATTTAGTGTAAGTACGGACATGTACTCCCTCTGTTCTTTAATTAATTGCACCGTTGACTTCTAAATTTAACTTTGACTATTCATATTATTCAAATAATTTTAATAAATTTTATATATTTTTATATAATTTGATTTATCATTAGAGTTATTTGAATCACAAGTCAAAATTTTACATATTCGAACAAATTTTTTGAATAAAATAAATGGTCAAAGTTAATTGTAAAAGTCAACAGCAATATCAATTAAAGAACGAAAGAGTATATGTCAGCATCCTCTGTTCTATCATGTTAATTTGTAGGGTTCGTTCTCAGCCCCCGAGGCATGAAATCGTGCGCACCAGGTATTGCTTGGCACAGACAGAAATTGGAGGGTGTTACTAAAAAAATACTCTTAAATCTTGTTTCAAAATAAATAAATATAGAAATTCACATGAATCGTGTAGGAATTCCAGTGACAAGACACATCTCAATTAGAGGCGAAGCTAGGTGCATCCCGAGTGCACCGGCATCAGGGAATTTCTGTCTGTGCCAAGCAACACCTCACGGCACTCAGATCTTCGTAGCACTGGCTTCGCCACTGATCTCAATCACAAGAAAACATGAAAAAAAAAAAGGTTTCCTGCGATCCAGATTTAGAGCCAAATTTGAATGTAGGAAATTTGCACCTCAATCTTCAATATAACTGCGATCATCCCATAAAAAATATATTCCTAAGTTTGATTAACTGTGTTTCTTTTTTCTTTTTTACTTAAGAATTTATATAAATTTGATAAACTTTAATAGTATAAAATTTATATCTTTAAATTCATCATAAAAAATATTTTTATAATATATAATTTATGTGTTTATAAAATTTATCAAATTTTTAAAAAATTATTAGTTAAAAAGAAGAATAAAGTACAGTCAAATAAACTTAAAAATATATTTTTTATGAGACGAAGAGAGTCCTCCATAAGAGTATTAGGGAAAGCATGTGTCCAATGATTCTGGTGATGCCACTTCTGCTGACAGGCCTCGGATTCCCTTCCCGGTAAAATAGCTTAGCGTTTGCTGCTTCACATCACAGCTCATCTCTCAAAACTAAACACCAGTACGGCAGGATTAATTAACAAGCACTCCTACTCCTATTGGCGCGGTGGATTAAAATACATAAGGTAGGGCGTGAGAGCATGTGGCCAGCTCTCTCTCTCTCTCTGGAACGGTCGTGGCCTCTAAGTGCATCCAAAGGACGTTAATTTCTTTGTTGTCAGCTTATTTTGTCTCTAGTGTACGTATCGTACTAGTACTATAAATCGTACGAATATTTGCGAGAAATTCTTTAATAGGTGTCATCTCACCTGTCAGCCTACGTGCTCCAGCCTCAAAATGTGAGCTCACTGCTCCTATATCATTTGAGAACGGATTTGCTGACTTTATGGTGAACTACTGTTTATGTCATCTTGCCTCGAGTCACGCTCATGCCGTCGTCTGTGTAGGTTTTGAAGCATGGCCTCCAGCTGAGCTTGAGCTTGCCTTACTGGAAATGCCAAAGTTGTTTTTTTTCCAGGGAAAAAAGAATATTTCGAAGTTCGGAAGAGTTTTTTCAGAGGTGAGACAAACGGCCCGTGTCGTCCCCTAGGTGACTCGGGCGGTGATCTGAATCCGTCGCCACCAGCCTCCTTTTGCCACCCTCGTACTCGGCCACCGCCGTAGCCCACCGCCGGAATAACCAGGACATAGGCTAGAACGCGGTGGGGCCTATATAATTGACGGTTTAGAAGTATGCACCAAACACATATTTACAACTCTGGCGAACATTTTTGTATGAGAAGCATTAAGTTAGAGATCTTAGTTACTTTTGTTGAATGAATATCAAGAATCTTAGGTTAGAGGTGTTAATTAGTTTCGACTGAAAAGTAGACTTTGGAATACAAATTGGTAAACTATGTGTATAGAAGACAAAACATCGCTGTGTTTTTCTTACTTTATGAACAAAGAAATCACGTTAATAGTTGCTTTGGATAAATTCTTTCATGTCACCGTTAAACTAAGCCATAAATAACATATTGATACCAAATTAGGTGGGCTCCAAAATATTTTTAACATATACACAGGTCATCTATTTTAAAATGTTTTCATCGGTTTTTGTCATCAAGAAGTGTTTGTCTGAACCTACTCAACAGAAAAACAACATTATGTGATTTTGTTCAAATTCATGTTATACCTAACATGACAACAAGTTGTTTTGAATGGACATAGAAAAAATTATCACCCTAAATACATGTCAGCCTCTTCCCCTATGGCTGGTTATTTTCTTTTACACAGATGTTTCATCTAGATCTCTTTTTTGCACCATATATAAAGTAAAATAATAATTACTAGTTCATTCTCTATGATATGCAGTGTTCTTGAGTCTTCGGCTTGTTCGGTTGCTAGGCTAGGAATCATTCCCAAGAGGATTGATACCTGGTATAAAATAAGTCATTTTAGATTAATAATTTAATCTTTGTTCATAGAAAATTTCATTATGATGAGAATAAAACCCGGTCTATACTTGTATTTTGTCTTCCTCGACCCAGTTTCGTTCCATATGGTAGGAAGTGTGTTTTCATTCCGAGTCATAAAAAGAGAAAATATAGAAATAGATCAGGTTTTATTCCTACCCTAATGAAATTTTCTATAAAAAAAATTAATTTATTAACCTAGAATGACTTATTTCATACTAGGAATCAATCCTATTTGAATGATTCCTAGACTAGCAACCGAACAAGCGCTTAAGCGCCGTTGTAATCTAACCTAATTAAAAATAGGGAAATTTGTCCGTGGCACATCGTCTGTATGTATTAATCGTGGCCACACTATCCGATCGATATTTTTTTGAGGACGCCATAAAATTGTGTTTTTGTATTCCACGGAAGAAATGAAACTACTGCATCTAAATCAGAATCGTTCCTCAACTAGAACCGGACCGATTCAGGGGGGCCTTTTACCGAGGGACCGCTTCTTAACCCATATGGACACCCCTAAACCGGACACTCTTGATTCGGTCCAATTTAGTTAAGGAGCCGTTCAGGTACAGGGGCAGGGATGTCATCATGTAGAATATCTCTTCAGTATGTTATGCACAAAAAACACAATTTTACAGTGTCCTCGGAGCAATATCGATTCAAACAGTGTGGCCATGATCAATGCACATATGAACAATGTCTCACAGCTAAATTTCCTTTAAAAATACAATCAAACAGATTGACATACGCAAAGATGACAAGATGATAAATGGGGGAATAAGAGAAAAGAAGAAAAAATGATTGGAAAAAAGTGGCATCTTTGTGGATACCCTATGAAATAATAAAATATGCAATTTCAACTAACCTAAGGGAGATCCCAGTATAGATCCACAGCAACCTCCTGTGGCCTAGCTAGGACATTGGATGGACCAAAAAGCAGGCTTTATTTCTCTCCAAGAATTAAGAAAACAAAAGGATCTGTTCCTGACACGCCTTAACCAATCAGGTGCAGAGCTCAAGAAAAAGCTTGTGATCCAGTACACGGGAGCATAAAAAGGCACTACGCGCTGCTTTCATCATTAGTACTGTTAAGTACCCTTACGATATTCCCAGAGTAGGAGAATATTTGGTCTTATGCCATGAGCACTCAATCGCACCCAAGTGAAATTATTACTGTATCGAATATGCTCAGATACAAAATTGCATGTGTCCTAAAAGGAGGACTCCCATCGGATGGTTTGGATGTTTTAGGACTCCACGTAGATTATATATGTCCTTTTAAAATAGATCGTGTTGTCTCACCTCCTATCTCCTAACAAACAATATATCTTTGATTCTTATCTACTAAAACTCACTAATTACTTTTTAAATTGAATAATGCAGTGATTAATAATTATTAAAGAACTTTTATCTCTTAGAAGGCAAAAAAATAATTTGAACTTCCAGCATAAATGAATAATTCATAATCATTTAGATCTATTTTAAAATCTATTTAATATATAGAACTGGCTGGATGCATGACATGTGACCGAGTCCTAAATCATTGACGCCTATAAGATTGAAGTCTAAAAAAAATAAAATCTCCCATGGTTAATTATGACAGCTTAATCAGTAATAAGAATAAAAGCTACCTTTTGTGGTGCTGCTATATACGGGACATGATATTTCACATGAATTTTGCTCTAGTATTGCTGAAAACAGTTGGATTCCGATCCTGTGGGACTAACGAGAAAAAGAATCATACAGCTTAAAAATTCTTGGACTAAAAGTGCGATCGTTTTCCCAATTATCTTTTTCTTTGGAGGTATGTACTATACTTTGAAAAATGTGAATGGGAATTTGGAAACTAACCCCCCACCCAAAAAAAAAATCCGCTAGGGTAGGCCAAAGTAAACACCTTGACATTTTCGAATCAGCAAATTAAATAGATTCCAAACACATACGGAAAAGGATACAAAAACGTTAGTTCCTTCATGGCTTTTGAATAATCAAATCGCTAAACAATGATCAGACAAATTTCGCACATGTGTGAGACGTTCGTCCACGGTCCATCGTCACATGGCTTGTGTGTCCATACACCATAAGGCCTAGGATTTTGTCCAATTTGCTACTACCTACGTCGCTAAATATAAATATTTTTGAATTTACTCAGAGTCAAACTCTTTTAAGTTTAACTATTAATAATAGAAAGTTAATGGTATTTTATTATATATAGATCATATTACCATATTCTTAATGAAACAAACACTTCCATAGCATATAACTCTTTATATTAAAAATTATTTAAAGTTATAAATATTATTAGTCAAAGTTGATAGAATTTAACTTTTACCAAACTTAAAAATTTTTATATTTAGAGACGGGGAGAGTATATTTTTCATGTAAAATTGTACTTATGCCTTTAAAATTTTTATATAATCCCTATGGAAATCCCGCATTCCAAAAGAGCTCTAGCATCATTCTCTTCCCTCGTAACTTTATTTCAATGCGGATCAAAACAGATCTCATTTATATCCATGGGCGCGCACACACAACACACATGTATATCATCCTCACTCTTTCCACTCCACGCACTGAAAAAAGAGGGATGAGGACCAGCTTGAACGGGTCACTGTGCGCTGAGAGGAGGCATGCCATGGGGGAGAACTTATTCTGTGGACCCCGGTTCCAATCATGTGCTGCAAACGCGAGGACCACCGGAAAGGCAAGGCTCTGTTCATCTCGGGTCCAGACTTGTTGATCACCAGCGCTGCTACTGTGGCAATCAAGCCAGCAAGGGTAGGATGCAGCGCAGAAGTGGAAAATGGAAATTTGGTTTACTTACGACCCTCTGAGAAGTAAGAGAATTTGGGAATAACAAATTCAGAAGTTTGTCCAGTCTAAGCTCCTCCTTTTCTATAATTCCAGAACCGTGAAAAAAATTATCAGGCAAAATAACAGTATGCCCCACGTTATATAAGTAAAAACCCAGTGAATCTAATCAACATCGATCAGAGGTAAAGGTTCCAACTATCCTAAAGAGCACCGCATGCCAGCAAAAGTTAAAACCACTGGTTACTGGAAATATGAAACTACAGTATACAGAAACAACATTAACAATTCAACTACGATCACAACAAAACCATTGCCAACGTCTTACTACATAATCAGAACTACCTGCATGTCCTCTTGACAGTTAAATGGATCCTACCAATGCAGTAAATCGTGGTGACCGAACTCTAATGATTGCGGAATGCGATTCTTCATCCATGTCCAACCCCGAAAGAAAACATGTCCATCCAGATGCCAACAGGTGGATTGATATCCACCTCCAGTCCAGAACCCAGCATTCCTTCCAGTGAGGAGAAAGAACACCATATTAGCAAAACAGCGGGTTTCCTACCAAAAAAGCTGGGAAACACATGACTCCTGTCTTGCCAACAATGCACACCATGGGAGATTTATTGTGCCGAACCAGTTTCAATTATGTACATATTAGACTAAGAACGAGCTTTACTGTATGGTCCTAACGTAGCAATCAACACTGACAGAAGCACATCAACACTATTGAGTGCTCAGTAACAGAGTTGGGTTTGGAAGTACATTGATTAGCCGCCACTAAGGAACACATGGGAGGGTCCCAGCTAATTATGTGGTTCTTTGGAATGAATGTACATCTCTTTCATAATTTTATTCAATAATGAAACAAAAATAATCTAATATTGACTAATAATTCACATGATATAGCCCAATCCAAAAGTTGTGAATCAAATAAAATGAAGTTCACATTGCAGATTGACAACTAACCTCATCCAAGATTTGGATGTAAAACATAAAAATTTAGGACAATCGCACCGGTGACCCAATTTAAAAAGCTAATTGTGCAATTGACCTTAATAAGGGTCTGCATATTTGACTTTGTTTTTTCAAATTGAACTTGTCGTTTGACTTTAATATGTAACACCGTTAGCACTAGAGATTGTAAAGATTTAAAAAAATAACTAAAACAATAGATAATAGATGTATTATTGGATTGGACCAAAATACCTCTGAGTTTTATTCAGCCCCCAGCCCCCACTCGTCCTCTTCTTTCCCGTGTTCCTGTGACACAACAAGACGGGTTAGCGGCGGCGGGTCTGCCGGACGGCTTGCTAGGGGGCGAGCGCAAGCGGGCGGGGGCGGCGTGCGCGGAGACAGGCGCGGCGCGTCGGGCGCAGGCGGCGAGAGACGGGAGTGGCGCGCGACAGGTGCG
>BCLF01000006.1:2351552-2366908 GCA_001602275.1 Zoysia japonica | reverse complement strand
GGTGTGGCAAATTGACATATAGCTCTGGGTGTCGTCAAGCTAGGTGACGACACGAAGTACCTCCACATGTGAAGCCAGGCAGACAGATAAACAAAGGAATGGAAAGCTCTATTATGTTCATACACTCGTCCACAAAAAGGCCTCACACTCCCTCCCATGCATGAAAAGCATACTCCTCCCAGGCCACTGCACGACTGCACCCATCTCATTCATAACGTCGTCCCCAGCGCGCTGTCACTTTGCTATAATAATAAATATACTTACGCATCCTCGATCTGGTTGTCTGCCGCGACACAGAATTATAGGCGATGGCTGGAAAATGGCCGGGCTGCATGTCAGGGACGGCAGGCCGGTTCATCAGGGCCTCCGGGGCATCGCATGCATGCATGCCGCTGCTGGCCCCAAAATATTCCTTCCTCCTCCTCTTCCCCTGATGAACTGTTTGCTTCGAGCGCAATGCAAACCACGCCACGGGACGGGGACGCATCACCACCGCCGCTCATCATTGTGTCTCGATCGCTTTGCATAATTAATCGCGCTTTTAGACGGCTTTTATAAGCGACGCTCATCAGCAGCAGCTTTGGAGGAGCGGAATCCCGGCCAGCCGGCAGCTAGCTTAGCTAGCTTTGCAAGTATACATATTCCTCCTGTCGCCCTGGCCACGGCCGGCCATGAATACAGCTTTTTGTTCCTGTTAGTCCAGTTAACAAATTCTTTGCACGCGCTAACTTCCATGCTGACAACAAAGACGTGTAGGAGCAATTATGCAACTACTGTCACTCGTGTCTGCTGGCTTTAGGATCGATCGATCGATCAACGCATCGACGTGCATGGCACGAGAGGGAAGGTTAAAAGGTGAGAACGTACTTTTAACCTAGCTAGGCTCGAATGCATGCCCTGGTTAGCTTCCCATCTCGCAGTAATAATTTTAATTCACGGCTAGTAGGTCGACCAAGAAGATTAGGAGATGATGCGTCGATGGGCGCTGTGTTTGCACGTCCGTACGTGCAAGTGATGGCCTGACGCGCAGATCAGTATACTACTCCACGGAGGAGTAGTACTAGGATTTTTAAATTGCATGCAAGCATGGTCCAACCAAAGAGTAATAAGTTGCGTGCAAAGAGTATGGACCAGCTCCACTTTTACTCATCAGCGTCAGTGTAGTTGTACATAACCCACGTCCTCGTTGCCTCGGTCCGCAGCCAGCTTTGGGTGCAACTCGAAAACTCTTGGAGCTAGTAGTACGTGCTCCAAGTGAGGAGTTTGCTCGGGAGGGACAAGCGGTTTAGTCTGGTAAACTGTAACAATATCAATATGAGAGGCAGGCTCCCATTCATTTAATAAGATTCTCAAGTTGACAGCGAGTATATACATCGGATAAGTAAAGTACTCCTATATATAGTCGGGGGTTCGTTGTGTGCAACACTGCAACACAAAAGAGGGATTATTACTAGCACTTCTCGTGGATACTGTAACAATGAGACCATGTCCAATCCGGCTCCGATTCGGGTCAAAAACTGATCAGCTAACCGATAAAATCGATCGGCTAAATTTTGTCAGTTAGTCTAATCTATTACAGTGTCAAATCCGATTTTCTATCGAAGCCGATAAAACCGGCCGTTTAAATTTTGTGAGTTAGCCAGGTCATCTGTTTTTAAAACCCTGTCTGGAGACGCAGAGCACTGACTGGTCCTGGGCGCATTCATTACGCAGAGCTCGTACATGGACATTGAAATACTCCTGCACTGGGTCTGATATTATGGCCAACGAAAAATTCTCTGTGCTCCCTTCAGTCGAATCCATCCATCGATCGCAACATACTGCATGCGTCTCCGCTGATTTGTCCAAAACCTAGGAGTATATTATTATCGGTATATATATATACTGTATGATGCACAATACTCGTACATGCGTCTCCGCTGATTTCCATGCACAGATTTTGTGTGGTCGTAACGCACGGATGCCTCACTCACAGGTCGTGCGCAAGAGTGCACCATCATTGCACGTACTCCATGTTCCACAGTGCTGGTAAGAGAAAAACAGAGAGGTCGTACTGCCGCGTATTACGGCGACGCAGAGAGACATGCTGCAAATGCAGCCTACGATAGTCGTCGTTACTGCGAACATCTGCCATACGCGCGCGTGCGTGGCAGCGAGGAAGACGACGCGGAGCAGCCGCGTCGACTATGCCCAGGGTTAATTCGGTTTGGGGTGGTGCGAGTGAATGGGCAAGGCAGGACGTACGACCGCAGCAGCACAAATCAGGGGTCGCAGCGCCATCATTCTCGTTTCCCGCTGCTTCAATTCCTTTTGCCTCACACACATATAAGCACTCACAGAAGCAGCTCCTCTGTCGTAAACTCCTTTGGTGCCGTCTGAATTCTTGGGATTTTAAGAATTCATATATAAAAAATATTATGAGTATCCAAACAAGAAGGTTTTTAGAAAATTATAAAATATTATAGAATCCTATAAACCTAAATATTATTCAAAATTTATACCACAATGCACATCAATATAACTAAAATGATAAAATTTTGTAATCTAAATAGTTGAGATTTTGATTTTCTAAAATTCAGATTCTAAAATTCAAAATTTAAATAAAATCTCGTAATCCAAACGGCAGATATTTTATAGAATTCCCTATACGATGTTTAAGAAAAATCACCATGCATGAGGCGTTGCCATAGTACTACTCCTACTGTTTGCGTGGCATGCAGACTGGAGGCAGTATAGTGGAGGTCATAAACGAGAAAAGCGAGCGGTATGATTCCCAGTGATGAGGAGAGGAACCATTTGAGGAAGCTACATGATGATGAGAATGGACCATGCAAATGCGCTTGCAGCTCAAGCGCATTGCATGCATCTGCAGCATTCATTTGCCTGGTCCTCCCCTTTTTCTCTCTCTCACTCTCTCTCTCTCTCTCTCAATGGCAGCAATGGCAACAATGGCCTAGTGAATGACCTGAGATCATTCAGAGCATCCAATCCTCCCGCGCTGCGGATCTTTTTTGTCCCAGGGCAGCAGGGCCCCGAGAGAACGGAACCCTTTTGATCTCCTCCGCAGCTGATCTCTGCCGCTTCATCCGAAATGAAACCGGTGCGCTACTAGTAGATCTCTCTGTGTGTTCTGCATGGAGTGGATGGTAGATCTGATGGCTTCAGTACGTGGACCCAACGCCGGCTGGATTTCTTGTTCAACATGAATGCATTCGCATAGAAACAATCTGGTAGGACGCGCATTCCGAAGATGCGCATAGTAAGATGAAATAGACTTGGACTACCTCAACAAAGAACACTCTCTTCGTTATAAAATTATCGTCGCCGTTTAATTCGAATTTAAACAAACTTAATTTTAGAACAAAAGGACTGTGCTCATCCATGTGTGGAAGAGACACTAGCACACAATATAATTACAACAGTGGCGCCCACTATGCGCATGGAGAATGATGATGAAAGATGGGAGGTCCGGTGGCCGGAAGGCCGGCCCCTGCTCTAGGAGCAGCTGCGACGACTGAAAAGCGAAAACATGGCCTTGTCTCGCGGCTCGGAACCAGGGCAGGGATGACGACGAGAGGGAACGACAAAAGAGAAGAGAGAAGCTACGGTGACTAGCTAGGCATATGTGCAATTGCATCCCGGAGGCTGCGATTGGGATGGACGTGACTGTTGTGGTCCATTCCATCAACTTTCCTTGCTCTGCAGCTTTGCGTGCGAGTACCAACTATTCCCTTATTTTTAGGTTTTTGTTAACTACGATTTTAATCAATATTTTTTATAATTTTAATTAAATTTAATAATATAATTTATATATATTACAAAAGTATTTTTTAATAAATTTAAAAGTATAAGTACTAGATTTTTAAAATTAATTAAATCTATAAAAAATATTAATCAAAGTATCAGTAAAAGTTAGAAATAAATTTTTAATGAAATAAATTTTTAAAGAGATAGAGGTAGTCCTACTAACCCCAATCCGTGGGAAGAAAAAAAAATTACAATGAACTTTACTCTTTTCGTTTATTTTTATAGATCATTCTAGCTTTTGACACAAGAATTAAAAAAAAATGAAAATGTACTGTACGCAGAAAATAAAAAAGAAAAAGATAAAGATAAAAATTTATTAAAAATATATATTAAAAAATAAAAATGATATATATTGAGAAACAAATTTTAAATACTAAAATGACCTGTATTTGAAGCAAAAGAGTACCTTAGACAGTCTAAGTTTGAGGTTCGAGAGGTGGACTAATCGAGCCCGTCCGTCCCGTTGACTCGCCGCGCACGCGTGCGTGCAGCATGCAGGAGCTCGAACAACGGATCGTCTGAAACTTTGTGCCTGAGACGTTACGACAAGTCGAGGCAAAGAGAATGCTGCAGAGAAGGACGCGCACGCGGCCTGCAGCGGGTGCCGACGTGGCCGAATCGAGTACTACTAGTCCTGCCACCTGGATTACTAGACTACTGGATGCTGCAGCAAAGTGCATGCAAGCAAGCAAGGCGGCCAGAAAACAGGATGGATAAGCGTACTAGTACAGTAGGAGTACTCCATAGAGAGCTCATGGATGGATCAGGAGAACTCCACTTAAGTACTCGAGGTTAGTGACGACACTGTTCATCTGTCCAGCAAATGCTTTCGGTGAAGGTGATAATTGGGAGAGAGAAAGGAGGCCCCTTGTTTCTTTACCGAGGAGGAGAGGAGCAGGTAGCTCTCCCACGTGGAGGGCAGGGCGGAACGATGGGCTACGACGAGTAGTCCAGCTGTGGAGATGGATCGAGTGCTGCACTGTGGCGTGGACAGACGACGGAGCACAGTAGCTCTGTCTGGGTCATCAGCGTGAGCACGTGGAGAGAGGGAGAGAGACGAGCTGAAACTAGGTTTATAATAAATGGGTTTCTTTGCAAATAACACTTATAGATTCGAGCGAAATAAATTTAAGCTGGTGATCTGTCAAATTCAATAATAATTAAATGACGTCTAACTGCAGATGATACTGATAAAATTCGCTTATGGAGACAGAGAGCGCGAACGATGATGATGGACGGACATGAAAGCAGTCAACCTTGTTTTCAATTCCGCCTCACTTGCTCCCGGTCCCGACCTCCATGCTGCTTCGCTCGTCGTCATCAAGTTTTATTGGTCTATGTTGTTGGGTTATATTTTATAAATTTAATTACAACTTATATTATATACACTACACTTCAGCATACTTTTGCTAACTCTTTCTACTGTCGGCGAAGATGATATTTGCCGACAGAAAAAGTGCCAGCACAAGCTATGCCAACATTTTTAAATCAGTCGGGGTACAAACTGTCGACAAAGGTTTTGTCGATAGTTAATTGAATTGCCGACAGTTAATATGTAGGCATTGATTATGCCTTTACCAATAGTTATTTTCTTTGCAGACAGTTAACATGTAAGAGTTGATCCTGCCTTTGCTGATTGTTAGTTTCATTGCCGATAGTTAATTTGTCGCTAAATAAAAGTTCTACAACTGAGAAAACAATCTTTCTTTGCACCAAAACTGTCGGAAAAGACCATATTAATAATGTAATATTGATATAAATACATCCACAATCTATTAACAACCTTCAAAGATGCGCCACATCCATAGTAACTAAAGCATACTGGTCATAAGTCCCTGGATTAAAAAGCTAGAGGCATCAGATCATAAACCCATCAGCATGGTTCATATATATCAGATCAGAAGTTGCAATGCAAGTTACAAAAATATCAGGTTTTAGACCAGTCCTAACAGAAGCATAGCCTTTTCCACTTGCTGTGTCAAGTTTTCAACAACATAATACCGAAAGTCTGTTCCTACACAAAAGGCTTAGCAAAAGATTTGCCTCTCCATCACTCTTGATATTCCAGCTGCTGCACAAAAAGTTTGCCACTTCAAAATGTTTCAAATACCTTGCTACTTAAGTAACTAAGGAGAAAAAAGGCAATATGCATAAAGCATCCCAGATTCAAGTGTAATGGATTCAATAATTGGCAGAATAACAGAGAGAAACAAATGAAACCTCGCATATCTACCATTATTCAATCAGCTCCCCGGCTTTTTTCCCTCCCATGTGCACCATTATTCCTCTTGAAAAGTTGTTACAAATATATCAACAAATGATAACTCTTGAACCAACATAAATGGAAGTACCAGAGTACAAATAAAATTAGACTACATAACAAGCGCGAACTGAAATCTGACATACTTCCTCTTTTTTTTCATTCACAATGATGCCATCTATATCAGTCGTTACATGGACACCACTAAGAAAAACATTGAGATCAACATTTGGATATAGGCCATGTCTCCAGTAATGTATTCCACTCTCATGTTGTTCATTTTCATCATCTATTGTAGCCATATCATAAAGGTGGCGTGGTTTCGATTGCACAGCATCACACCAATCTTTATGAATAGGATCATCAATATAGTAAACTTGTATGGCTTGTGATGCTAAAATAAAAGGTTCATCTAATAATTTCTGTCTAGTATTGAATAAATGCTTGAAATTAACAGATGTGATCTCAAATTGATCTATTTTAACCCATCTTCCTTGTACTCGATTGTCCACCCAATCACATTTAAAGAGCACAATATTTCCTTTGTTACGATAATTCAGCTCAATTATTTAATTGATGATACCGTAGTATGTTTTGTTCCTCATTACGGGGTTCAAATTTCTATTCTCAAAGCAAGAAGTCTGGGCAACTAGAGCTACTCCATTACTTTGTACCGGCCTGCCCTCATCAAAAGAGTGTGTATAGAAATTGAATCCGTTTATAGTATAGCTATTATATATTATAGCAATCATAAAAGGCTCATTGGCCAAAATTTATATTTCTTCATGAACTTTTGCACCATTTTGAACCAACCCTTCCACCTGCAAGTATAGAATTAATTAAACTTTCAACTAAAAACTTATTGGAACACAAAGTTAATTTTGTTCTTGCTTACATGCTTTTTAAACCATTCATGAAATGTTTCATGATGAATACGATTAATTTTTTGTTGATTCTGATGACCAGCTGAGGATAGGTACTCAATATGCTTGCTGCAAATAATTGTTATGTTGAATCCGTCAGCAACATAAGGAATGGGGAAAAGAAATGCAATAACTAAAATAGTCTACTGAACTTATTTTAGGTATGGCTCAATTTTGTCATAGTTGGATTTGACATATCTATGTGCTTGGAGCCAAGTCTTGTAATCTAATGATATCGTGCACTTGCCACTCAAAGTCCGCCCATTCCTTCGAAAAAATGGAGCGGTACTGGTGGATTCATTATCTAGTGGTTCACCATTTCGTACTTGCCTAGTGAATCTCGTTTCTCATCCATGTAAAAATTGTGAACAGAATGTAAGACTCTCATCAAATTTATGACCCTCACAAATGGATCCCTCTGGATGACTTTTTGTGCGAACATAACCTTTGCACCTCAACAAAAACCTCTCTACTGGCCACATGCTACGATATTACACAGGACCACCCTTTTTCAATTAGATAGAACATATATATGAGTGGCATTTAGGACAAGGAAGTTTTCCTGAGGAGGAACATGCAAGCAAATGGCCCAGACTTGGAAGATCAGTGATGGTGCACAATATGGCATCACGCAACTGGAAGCACTCACCCTTGGAAGCATCATAGGTTCGAACCCCATCAACAAACATGTCTATTATATCATCTGTTAGTGGCTCAATATCGACATCCATATCACTTGCAGTTGCACGAGGGTCAGGAATTAACAAAGAGAGAATGAAATTGGTCTGCTTCATGCACTTCCAAGGTGGAAGGTTGTATGGAATCAATATAATAGGCTAGATGCTATAAGTTGATTTTAGAGTTCTATAAGGATTAAATCCATCAGCAGCTATAGCAAGTCTAAGATTACGACTATCTGAGGCAAATTCTGGATATCTAGAATCAAAATCTTTCCAAAAAGGAGCATCTGGTGGATGCCTAAGCAAGGCATCCTTCGTGCGCCCTTCATCATGCCATCTTGTGTCAATTGCTAATTTGGAAGACATGAAATACCTCTGTAGCCTTTTTTTTATTGGAAAATAACAAAGCACTTTCTTTGGGACTCGATGAGTATGTTTGCCATTAGAACTTGTTTTCTCTGACTTCCATCTTGAAGTGTTACATGTTGGACAAATATTTAAATGTTGATGGTTTTTCCAAAATAGAACGCAATCATTTTCACAAGCATGAAAATTGGTGTATCCAAGACCAAGCCATTTCACTGTCTTTTTTGCTACATTGATGTTTTGAGAAAGTGTAGAACCATTAGGAAAAGCATCCTTAAGTAACTCCAGTAGCATAACAAAACTTTTATTACTCCAGCCCCCAAGAAATTTGATATGGAGTAATCTAACAACGAAACATACTTTTGAGAATTTTGTATAGCTTGGGTATAGTTCTTTACTGGCATCAGCAACTAGATTGAAAAAAGATTACATATCCTCCATGTTCTGCCCCGCATTTACCTCTAAATTCCCCATGTCATCTAGACCTCTTGCTAAGTCTCGAAGTAAATCAGAAATATCATCCTCTTCAGTTGATTCCCCCACTTCTACCCTATTGGATTGCATGCTATTTGGAAAAAAGGCTGAAACTTAATTGGCTCCCCATGATTCACCCATGTTATGTACCCTTCTGTAAAGCCATCACATATCAAGTGCTCATGTACAACATCACTCACTCTCCAACATGAATTCTGACATATCTTGCA
Organism: Zoysia japonica; assembly: GCA_001602275.1. Taxonomy (NCBI): domain Eukaryota; kingdom Viridiplantae; phylum Streptophyta; class Magnoliopsida; order Poales; family Poaceae; genus Zoysia; species Zoysia japonica. The sequence continues at coordinate 2,358,168 of BCLF01000006.1, read as the reverse complement.
TGGACACAATATTTCGTTCCCTTAAGCTAAATTACTAAAAGCAAACTCTAGAAACTTGAGCACTCCTTCCTTATATTCATTTGTTTACCTACATAAAGTTTATTACATGATATTAGAACAAACATGACTGTAAAACTTGTATCTCGTAATTGTCTAACACTTTATTATTGTACCTAGGTTGGTTCATCCACTTTTTGTCCATGCTGCACCTTTTCCCTAAATTAATGTCAATAGCAGAATATATGATATATGTGTGGACCTACATCAGCCACAAGCATGTGATCAAGGCACATTCAAATAAAAACCATAAACCAAGTTCGTCCACACACATTCAAACAACAAGTTATCTTAATAGCACAGATTATGCTAAATTAAATTTCCACTCTGAAGCAACATTAGTACCTATCCAAGCTTTTGATGCAGTCACCAAAGATCTAGATTTAGGTTTGTTCCTCGAATATAGTAGAAATAGCAATGCCTTCCATCATGAACACAAAACAAAATAAATTAAATATCAATTTGTCTATCATTAACAATTAGCACATAGGTATTTGATAATGCCAAGCATATTCTAAATAAGCAATGCATGTAATATATAAAAGATAAGATTAATTGAATCATAATGATATCTACAAACACAATAATCTGTAATGACAAGTGTACTAAGCTTCAAATTGACACAGGGAAAAAAAATACTTACTAGTAAATCTGGATAGATTAGACTGTAGCAAGAAGTTCAATCTTCAATTATTCGGGCCTTCCTCACGTATTTGTCCTGTCTGGTATAACCAGATCCACACTTAAACTAAATGCAATAAATCAAACAACTCAATTTGCTGCAAAAGCTAGAAATAAAAAAAAATGATTCTTCCTCATCTTGTAGTGCAGGTGTGCAGCGTATGGGGCCTAGACTTGCACAGAGGCAAGCAAACTTTGGGCAATGCTGAGCAGTCCAGGGATGGCTGACTGGCTGCATGCACCTGGAGTGTCATGGGAGAGATGCAGATGGGGGCTTGCCGCAAGAGGGCTGCAGGTGACAGCCGAGATGGGGCTCCATCCGAAGAAGACCGGTGTGACCTGCAGGCAGTGGTTGGCAACGACCGGCGTAGCACCAATCGTGCTAGAGCAGCTTGGTGGCAAGCCGCAGGCTAGCGGCACGCCGGCAGGAGGGGGTCAAGCCGCGGGCGCGCTGAAGGAGGATGCGGCGCTGCAGCGTGGCGTGGGGACTGGGAAGAGACTAAGATTTCGCGTGGAGCAAGGCTTGCGCAGCGGCGAGGGTGCAGATTGGTTCCAGGCGCGCTTGGAGCAAGGCTCGCACGGCGGCGGGGCAGGATTTGGAATTTAAGCCAAGGAGGAGAGAAGTTATGATTTAGTTCGTCGGAACCAGGCGGGAGGTAGCATCGCTGAAAAATGTTTCGCGCGACATTTTCGTGGAAGCGCGCGCGTTTTAGGTACTGTAGCTTATTGTCGACAGTTGTATTGATGCAAAATCTCGCATGCCTACACAATGCCGACAGTTTTTTTTTTTTGAGACAACGTCGACAGTTGTTGTGTAGTGAGTTCTAGCCAACGCCGACAGTTGTACAGACGGTGAATTTCTCCACTTTTGCCAACAGTTTTGAGGTCAAAGATTTATGAGCTTTCCCAACTGTTTACTGTTGGCAAATATGTGATGTGGTGTAGTGATATATTGCAAGACTTGGATCATATAGAGAATGTTTAATATTTTTCGGTTATCGACCGTTTTGTTTTGTTTTCGTTCGTTTTTGTTTTCGGTTTTTTCCCGTTTTCATCTGATGTTGTAAATATGAAAGTGCAAATGATTTAGTAGGTGTTTTCTGATTGTTTCCATCCATTTTCGGTGCTTGCTGTGGCTGTCTACAGTTTTTTGGGCAGGCTTTCCTGGTCAGTCCTTTGGGTCCGTGGGCTGTTGCCAGGTCCGTCCGTGCCTTTGCGAGCTTGGCTTCCCTTGCTGCGCCTTGTGTTGAGACGATTCAAGAACGCCACAGCTTCAATCGTGGGTGGCCTCGCACCGCGCAACTGTTTCAGGTGATCTGCCAAAGATATTCTTCTGGAAACAAATGTTTGGGGAGACCTGTCACCAGATCAAGTGGAGCGATGCCAGAGCTTCCTTGCAATAACAAAGGTCCGTCCTCCGATCGTTCCCGTCAGTGATGAAACTACCGGATTCCGACAACCGACCAGCCAGCACCGCCGATTGCGTTGGTTATCATGTTCGTGGTGGCGCGCGCACTTTTTTCATCGCTCATCCATTTGTTGGGTGTGGGTGTATCTGCATATTTATCATGTGCGTGATTAATTTGCAGTGCGCAACCGTACTTGATAGTAGTAATCTTTCTTTCTTTTTGACGCCCATGGCCGGAATGGTTACTGTTAAAAGTGGTTCAGTTCAGTGTCTTCAGCGTCATGGCCATCTGCCTGAACTTAAAGAACACCTAAGAAATGGACCGGTAAGCGGCCAGCCGCCGTACTAATTCGCGTCGCTGGAGGAAACTTCATACTAAAACCCGCGGTGTCGCATTGAAGGAACCTTCTCTTCGGTGCTGATGCGACAGTGATGTCGATCTTAGGTCAGCTGGGCTGCTGCGTGCAGTAGTAGTAGTCGACGCACGCAAAGGATGCCTTTCCCAGCATATTCAGAAACCGTCCGTATCGAGACCGCCAAGGAAAGCCTGGAAGGATGGATTCTCTCTGCCCTCCACAGTCCACACCCGTCTCATCGGAGAGGACATCATCCTTCTAAGCGCCCTGTTCTTCGCCGGCTCACCGCCGGCACGTTTCGTTCTCTAGCTCCCTCCCTTTCTGCAGGCCACGCCAGGTGACTGTTGTTCTTCAGTCATTCAGAGCTTCAGAACATTTTCTTTTGGAGGAGTCGGAGCTTCAGAGATAGGAGTAATAGTAGTAGTAGTAGTATGATAACGCCGTAACGGTTGTTGAGGTGCTCCTGTCAGTGCTACGAGCGTGCAGGCCAGATAACACTTGTTAATCCCATCCTTTATCCATGCGGGCTGCAGCTGCTGCTTCCTTCCTGGAAGATCTAATTAAGGAGGTTTGGTTACACTTAACCGGCGCCGATCTCCCTTGTCTTTCTCAGCGGCAGTGTACGCTGGACTGTCATCTAGGGTGCTCCAGTACTCTTTGGATCCTCTTTGGATCTATGCACATAACAGTACAACACACTGCACAAACGCACGTCGTCCTAGCTAGCCAACGTCGACGGCTCTTCCGCGTGTACTGTTTATGGCTTGGCGTTCGTGGCCTCGCCACAGCGTCCATCATACGGCCGACCTGTCTCGCGCGGCTCTCTCTCTCTCTCTCTCTCTCTCTCTCTCTCTACCGGCGATGGTGACCTGCTACTGGCATGGAAAATGAAAGTGCCCTCTGTTCTCTCGGGGTGGGAGCTGTTTGGTGACACATTGACGTCAAGGAGCTAGTGCTGCTTCGACGTCTGATTGAGTCATCGATGCTTGTTGCTGTGGTTTGCTGTTACTGGTGTGTTTTAGCTGCTTGTATCATTTGGAGCTGTTGAATGAAAAAAAAAATAGCATGATGTAACTTTCATCAGAAGTCTAGAATAGAACAGCTCGATTATAATTAATTTTCATTCAGTCAGCAGAAGGATTAAAGGAGAGCAGTTGGCACATATCTGAAAATTGAAAGATGCATGCTTACAAGATGTGGAAAGCACTGAACCAAAAAGCTACTAAGACCTTTCATCAGGGTCAAGTCACGAACAAATGAAATTCTCAGTGGGGCGTCAAGCTTTTTGCTCTCTGAGATGTCTTTTTAGTAATCAAGGGAACATTTTGCTGCTTCCAGCACAAACAACAGAAGCAAGCAGAAAGAGAGCAAAACGTAACGCCTGAAATCTGAAGTTATCAGTGGATCATCAGATCGAGTTAGGGCGGAAATCAAAATGACTCGGAAGTCACCTCGCCACTCTCCAGTGAATGGAATTCCCTTCTTGTCACAGACTCATCTAACCCAGTCAGGCGGTTTCCAAGCTGCATGCTTTCTCCACAATTGAGTGGAGAAATCAAATGCGGAGGCTGATCGTCAGGGGTAAAAACTTGACACTTTTCCTTCTGTTGCTCTTCGCAGATCAGCAGCAGCAGCGCGCGAGCGCAGGCGGTCGGGATGTCGTCGTCCGTCATGCCGCCTATTGTCGGTGCGGTCGCAGCCGTGCTGGAAAACGGTTAAGTGGGGCAGGTTCTACCTTTCTTTGAGTGTCATCAGAGGGGGTTTGTTGTCTGTCTTCTAAGGTCTTCTGCCATACTGCAAAACCATGACGTGGTTAGCGGCCGATATGTCAGGCGCCACCGACGGCGAGACAAGGTCCCCCTGGCACCAGATGCTGTCCCGGACGTGCTGCAGGGTCAGGAATGGGAGGAGCGGTCGCCCTCGGCATGTGATCTCCACCTGCAGAATTGTTACAAGCATGTTTTCTCAGTCATCTTCATTTCAGTTGAGTGCTGATGGACTAAACTGAAACTTCTTCAGAGAGCATCAAGCTACCAGTCCTACTTTCAGAAACGATGTACATATCAATCCACAGCAATGAACCGTAAACTATGGCCGAATTAGCACACACGCGACATTTCAAATACAAGAAAAGCGAGAGAAATGGAGGATGGTAATCATTGCGAGGCTAGGTGATGAAGGAAGCAGGCATTGCAAAGTTGCTATGGCGCCATGGCTGACGCTTTGAACAAAGCTACTACACATAAAAGATGAACGCAGACAAATGAAGTGGTGCCTGACGCCGATGTCTGATTCCCCTGTTAGTTTGCGCTGATGGCACTGAATTACCTTCTTCGTGCAACGCCCGTTGAAGTTCAACCCATCCCTACATGCATGGCTAATCTAAGATAAAAGTAAACTAAACGTACTCGCATTTGCAAAAGCACAGATCTCAGAGCAAGTAAACAGAACTGACACAGCAATTGCAAATAACAGCTCTGAAATGCCAAGCTGTAACTCTTGTCCTTTTTCTTAAAATATTTAACTAATCATGTACTTTCATGCATCTTTATTTTTTACCCTGAACTCAAGTCAATGACAGTCTTAAAAACTAGAGCCAAGACTAATTGTCATCTACCATAAACAAAGCTAAAATTCAGAACCTACTAAGCAAAAAAAAAAAATAATAATAATGCTACTTGGTTGGTTGATTCTTCCTTCACAATTTCCAAAACTGTCCAGGAGCATTGCTGTAGCTTCAACCATGGATGCTTGCCTACCATGCCATGGAATGACAACAACACATGGCCCTACTTGATTTTTGATTTGGGCAATAGCGCGCCACTGACATCATTGACATGGATAGCAGATCACGCTATACAGAACCTAAAACAGACCTCGTGATGCGTACTCGCTAAATAAAATAAATGCTAGTTGACCCGAACCTGCAATTAATAATCTCATGTTTGGCTGATTATTAGTCCCAAGGTTATGGAATTTTTTTGTCAGCCAGAAGAGCAGTTTTTTATGATGAGTTTGAGGTGGATGCAGTTGCTATAGCAGAATGTGCATGCATGAATCGGGCTTTCTGGTGATATGTTTACAGGTTGAAGTCCAAACCCTCAACCTCCCATCCACCGACGCAAATTCAAGTGCTCAGTTGCTTTACTCCAAGGGAAGGAGGCTGTTCAATCAGATTTAAAATTGTGTTTTCCACTCAATTTTTCATCTCAGTACTCCACCTAAAAATGCCGATAGGTCTCTCTAGAGAAAAATTGTTTCCAAGTAATAGCATAAGCAATAATCTAAACCGGTTTCATCATGATTTTTTTTATTCCTTCTAGTCTGTATCTCTTGCATAGGGTTACATGTGTATTAGAGGTATGAATCCTTAAAGCAAAATCCACTAAGCCCCGTTTGGAATGCATGAATTTCATAGGAAAAAAACAAGTAACATGAAAAATTCCCACATTCCAAAACGGGGCCAAAAAGATCCATTGTTACCTAAGCATCTGCATGTCCTTGTTAATATAGTAAGGCCCCGTTTGGAACGCAGGAATTTCACAAAAAGCAGTTCAATTTCACAGGAAAAAACACAGGAAAGAGAGGACGTCCTCCGTTCCAAACAGGGCCTAATTTGTTCATGTCACATGCACATCAAGGAAGTACTTAAGTAAGCACTCAAAATGCTAACGTTGAATAGCATACAATGTTCTATTACAAAATCAAATCAGTATTGGTCCAGTTATTGCATCTTTATCGCTAATTTATGGCCATGGCCTAAATATAAGCAAGAGAAGTACTATATACCTAATATAACTGGACAATTCTGCTCACATCTATCACATAACTACCAAAAAATGTATACATCCTTTCTTTCTCCTTTTTTTAGTAAATAATAAGCCATTTTTCTATGATAATGTTTATACAAGCAAAAGAGTTTAAAATATGTGGGGCACATATATTTTTAAGATAACAAGTAGGCACCAAAGTGCATGACACTAAAGATAATCATTGGTTTAAATAAGAGCTGCCTATATAACAGATGACTAAAATAGATTAGATTTCAGTTGATTAATCTGCACCAACAAATCACCATCTACCTCTGGTCGTCACCAAACTCAGCTGAAAATAC